>CM069925.1:36870-41870 GCA_036172225.1 Cryptocoryne crispatula var. balansae | reverse complement strand
GGCTCAGTGGCTCAGGCTCAGTGGTTTGTGGTTTAGGTTTAGGGCCCAGTTTGCTCAGTGGTTTGTGGTTTGTGTGCTCAGTTTCAGTGGTTTAGGGGTTTGGGTTTAGTGGTTTAGGTGGCTTAGTGCTCAGTTTCAGTGGGTTTGTGGGGCTTCAGTGGGTTGTAGGTTTGTGGTTTGTAGGTCGTTGTGGTTTGTGGTTTAGGCTTCCTTCTCAGGCTTGGTGGCTTCAAAGGCTCAGGCTCAGTGCTCAGTGGCTCAGTGGCTCAGGCACAGGCTCAGTGGTCATGCTCAGTGGCTTCAGTGTTTGTGGCTTGCCTGTGCTCAGGGCTAGTGGGCTGTGGCCTGGCATTATGCTGGTTTATGGCTCAGTGGCTCAGGTTTGGGCCGGTGCCTGCGCCGCGCTGCGTTTTGCGCTGGTGCTCAGTGTGTGTGGCTTCAGCAGCTCAGTGGCTCAGTGGCCCAGGCTCAGTGGCTTGTGGCTCAGTAAGTCAGGTCAGGTGGTTGTGTGGCTTCAGTGGCTCAGGCTTCAGTGGCTTGTGGCTCAGGCTTGCAGGCTCAGGCTCAGTGCTCAGCTCAGCAGCCAAGTGCCTGCGCCTGCGCCTGCGCCCAGCGCTGCGCCCAGCGCTGCGCTGGTGGCTCAGGCTCAGTGGCTCAGCATTATGCTCAGTGCCTGTGGCCTGCGCTGGCGTCTGCGCTGGCGCTGCGCTCGGCGCTGGCGCTAGCGCTGGCGCTGGCGCTGCGTCTGCGCTTCCGTGCTTATACAGGCTATGTTTGTGGTTTGTAGGTTTGTGGCTTTGTGGCTTAGTAGGTTTCAGGGTTTCAGGGTTTGTTTGTGGTTTGTCAGTGGTTTCAGTGGTTTCAGTGGTTTAGTGGTTTGTGGTGTCAGTGGTTTTAGTGGTTTAGTTCCAGGGTTTGTGGTTTGTGGTTTCAGGGTTTGTGGTTTGTGGTTTGTATCGGTTTGTGGTTCTAGGTATTGTGTCTTCCAGGTGGTTTCCAGTGGGTTTTAGCGGTTTGTGGCTTTAGGTAGTTTGTGGCTTTGTAGTGGTTTGTGGTTTGTATTTGTGGTATTTCTGGGTTTCATGTCATGGTTTCTTAGTGGTTCAGGTTTGTGGTTTGTGGTTTAGGGTTTGTGGTTTAGTGGTTTGTGGTTTGTGGTTTGTTATTTCAGGGTTTGTAGTTTAGGGCTTTAGTGCCTGGTTTGTGTGGTTTGTATCAGTGGTTTGTGGTTTTTGTGGTTTGTGCCAGGTTTGTGGTTTGTGGTTTCAGGGTTTGTGGCTTCAGTGGTTTGTGGCTTCAGTGGTTTAGGTCTGTGGCCTAGGTTTGTGGTTTCAGTGGTTTGTGGTTTGTATTGTGGTTTAGTGGTTTAGGTCTAGGTTTTAGGGCTTTGTGGTTTAGGGTTTGTATTGTGGTTTGTGGTTTGTGGTTTGTGGTTTAGTGGTTTATAGTTTGTGGTTTAGGCTTTGTAGTTTGTGGTTTTTAGCTCAGGTTTGAGGGTTTGTGGTTTGTATTTCAGGTTTGTGGTTTTAGGGTTTCAGGCTTTAGTGGTTTGTGTCAGGTTTGTGGTTTGTGGTTTGTGTGGTTTGTAGTTTGTGGCTTTGTGGTCTGAAGCCTAGGTTTGTGTGTTTTGCCTAGGGTTTGTGGCTTCAGGGTTTCAGGGTTTTGAAGCTTTGTGGTTTGTGGTTCTAGTGGTTTAGGTTTTAGGGTTTAGTGGTTTGTATCAGGGTTTTAGTGGTTTGTGGTTTGTAGGTTTGTGGTTTGTAGTTTCAGGGTTTGTGGTTTGTGGTTTGTGTGGTTTGGTAGTTTCAGTGGGTTTGTGGTTTGTGGTTTGTAGTTTCAGGGTTTTAGTGGTTTCAGTGGTTTGTGGCTTTTGTGGTTTGTATTTGTGGCTCAGTGGCTTCAGTGTGGTTTGTATTTCTGTGGTTTGTCAGTGGTTTAGTGGTTTGGGGTTTGTGGTTTGTATTTGTAGGGTTTGTGGTTTAGGTTTAGGGTTTGTGGTTTGTGGTTTGTGGCTCTTTGGGGTTTTAGTGGCTTTGTGGTTTAGTGGTTTGTGGTTTTGTGGTTTGTGGTTTGTGGTTTGTGGTTTGTGGTTTCAGTGGTTTTATATTTTAGGTTTAGGGTTTAGGGTTTGTGGTTTGTAGGTTTGTGGTTTGTGGTTTGTGTGGTTTAGGGTTTGTATCAGGGTTTGTAGGTTTGTGGTTTGTGGTTTCAGTGGTTTAGGTCTAGTGGTTTGTGGTTTAGTGGTTTGTGGTTTAGCTCGTGGTTTGTGTGGTTTTAGTTTAGGTTTTAGGTCGTAGTTTTAGTGGTTTGTATAGGGTTTAGTGGTTTGTGGTTTGTGGCTTCTAGTGGGTTTTGTGTGGTTTGTATTTTGTATTTCAGGGTTTGTGGTTTGTGGTTTGTGTATTTTGTGGTTTTAGTAGGTTTGTGGTTTGGGGTTTGTAGGTTTGTGGTTTAGTGGTTTAGTGGTTTGAAGGGTTTGTATTTCAGGGTTTGTAGGTTTGTGTGGTTTGTGGTTTGTGTGGTTTCAGGGTTTGTGGTTTGTGGTTTGTGGTTTGTGTGGTTGTTTAGTGGTTTGTGTGGTTTGTAGGTTTCCAGGCTTTGTGGTTTGTTAGTTTGTGGTTTGTACTCATGGTTTGTGGTTTGTGGTTTGTGAATCAGGCTCTGTGGTTTGTGGTTTGTGGTTTTAGGTCTCAGTGGTTTGAAATAGGCTCAGGTTCAGTGGTTCAGGTTTGGTTTGTGTGGTTTTGTGGTTTAGTGGTTTGTAGTGGTTTCAGGCCTCAGGTTTGTGGTTTGTGGTGGTTTGTATTTGTGGTTTGTGGTTTGTGGTTTGTGTAGGCTCAGGTTTTAGTGGTTTGTGGTTTCAGTGGTTTAGGTGGTTTTAGTACTTTCAGTGGTTTCAGTGGCTCAGTGGTTTGTAGTATTTCAGGGTTTGTAGTTTTAGGTTTAGTGGTTTGAAGCCTAGTGGCTTCAGTGGTTTGTGGTTTAGTGGTTTGGTTTCAGTGGCTTCAGTGGTCAGTGGTCTAGGTTTGTCAGTGGTTTGTGGCTTAGGGTTTGTGGCTCAGCTTATAGGTTTGTACAGTGGTTTGTGTGGTTTAGTGGTTTCAGTGGTTTAGGTTTAGGGTTTGTAAGCCAGTGGCTTAGGGTTTAGGGTTTTAGGGTTTGTGGTTTAGGGTTTAGGGTTTGTGGTTTGTAGGTTTAGTGGCTTGTGGTTTGTGGTTCAGTGGTTTGTATTTGTGGTTTTAGTGGTTTAGTCAGGGTTTAGTGGTTTGTGGTTTAGGCTTTGTGTGGTTTAGGTTTGTGGTTTAGGGTTTCAGTGGTTTGTGGGTTTGTGGTTTGTGGTTTGTGTGGTTTGTGGCTTCAGGTTTAGGGTTTGTGGTTTGTGGTTTGTGGGTTAGGGTGGTTGTGCCTGTGGCTTTGGGGTTTAGGTAGTGGCTCGAGGTCAGGGTTTGTGGTTTCAGTGGTTTGTGGTTTGTATGGTTTAGGGTTTGTGGTTTGTGGTTTAGGGTTTAGGTTTAGGTTGTATTTAGGTTTGTGGGTTGGTGGTTTAGTGGTTTCAGCGGTTTGGGGTTGTATTTAGTACCAGGCTATACAGGCGCAGTGGTTTAGGGAAGCGCTGCCTATATTGATGGTCTTCCTATGCTTGTGGTTTGCAGTGGTTTGTATCTAGGTCTGAGGCCAGTGGCCTAGGTCGATGCCTAGTGGTTTGTGGCTTGTTGTGGCTTCAGTGGTTTGTAGTGGTTTGTCAGGTTTGTGGTTCAGTGGCCTAGGTTGCACAGGCTTTGTGGCTCAGGTTATGGTTTAGTGTGTGGTTTGTGTGGTTTGCCTAGTGGCTTAGGGTTTAGGGTTAGTGGTTTCAGGGTTTGTGTGGGTTGTGGTTTGTGTGGCTTTAGTGGTTTGTGTGGGTTACAGGGTTTGTGGTTTAGGGTTTGTGGGGTTGGGGTTTTTATTTTGTAGTTTGTGCTGTAGGCTTGGTGGCTTGAAGGTTTAGGTTTGTGGTTTGTGGTTTGTGGTTTGTGGGTTTAGGGTTTAGGGTTTGTAGGTTTGTGTGGGTTTGTGGTTTGTGGTTTGTATTTTGCCTAGTGGTTTGTGGTTTGTAGGTTTCAGTGGTTTGTGGTTTAGTGGTTTGTGGGTTTTGTATTTCATAGGTTTGTGGTTTGTGTGGTTTGTATTGGGGTTTAGGGTTTGTATTCAGGGGTTTGTGGTTTTGTGGTTTGTGGTTTAGGTTTGTAGTTTGTGGTTTAGTGGTTTGTGGTTTGTGGTTTGTGGTTTGTGGTTTTATGGTTTAGTGGTTTTAGGGTTTGTATTTGTGGTTTGTGGTTTGTGGTTTGTATTTGTGGTTTGTGGTTTAGGTTTAGTGGTTTGTGGTTTGTGGTTTAGTGGTTTAGGGTTTTAGTGGTTTGTGGTTTGTGGTTTGTGGTTTTAGGTTTAGGGTTTAGTGGTTTAGGTTTGTGTGGTTTGTGGTTTGTGGTTTCAGTGGTTTGTGGTTTGTGGTTTGTATTAGGCTGTGGTTTGTGGTTTTAGTGGTTTGTGGTTTGTGGTTTGTGGTTTGTGGTTTGTGGTTTGTGGTTTGTGGTTTGTGGTTTCAGTGGTTTGTGGTTTGGGGTTTTATAGTGGTTTGTGGTTTGTGTGGTTTAGTGGTTTGTATTTGTGGTCTAGTGGTTTGTATTTGTGGTTTGAAGTGGTTTAGGCCTAGTGGTTTAGGTTTGTGGTTTGTAGCTTATATTTCAGTGGTTTAGTGGTTTTAGGGTTTGTGGTTTGTGTGGTTTGTGGGTTTGTGGTTTGTGGTTTCAGGGTTTCAGGGTTTGTATTAGTTTGTGGTTTGTGTGGTTTGTGGTTTGTAGTTTGTGGTTTTAGGGTTTCAGGTTTGTGGTTTGTTATTTTGTGTGGTTTGTGGTTTGTGGTTTGTGGTTTAGTGGTTTGTGGTTTAGTGGCTTTGTGGTTTAGGTCAGGTTTGTATTTGTGGTTTAGTTTGTGGTTTGGGGGCTGAAGCAGGGTTTGTG
>CM069925.1:0-36770 GCA_036172225.1 Cryptocoryne crispatula var. balansae | reverse complement strand
CTGATCAGCACATCCCAGTCTACATTCATTCTAGGAAGATTTGTCCTTGTAAGCAGTTATGTATTACCTGCAGTAATATCTTCATGATCAAATGTGATGGGGAAAAGAGATTGTATTGTTGTGAAACTTGATTTTGAAAAAGCTTATAATAGTGTTCAGAGTTCAATGGAATTGTCTTTTTAGGATCCTTTTGATTCAGTGGGTTTCAAACATAAGGCAATTAGTATGGGTCAAGGGGTGTATCTGCACTGTTGGTCTAAGTGGGTTGTATCAACGGTAATGCTTTTGGTTTCTTCAGTTCTTTGGGGAGGCCTTAGACAAGGGGTCCTTCTCTCTTCCCTTCTTTTAGTTCTTATTGGGCAAATGCTCAGTATTATGTGGGAGAGGGGCTGATAGTGCTAGCTTGATTGAAGGTATTGAGGTGGGGGCTGCAAAACAGGTTATGAGTCATTCACCTCTGGTTTGCTTTTGATGTACTTTTCTCTTTATGAAATCCGCTCAAATACACTTTTTTGAGTCCCTCTTACTGCCTCTCCTACAGTGGATTATAGGGCTTAAGATTAGTGAGAATAAGTGTGAACTCTCATTTGTCGCAATTTGCAGGAGGTTGCCAGGAACCAGTTGCAGAGTATGCTGTGCTCATGTAGTCTTCTTTTCCTATTAAATATTTCGGTCTATCACTTATATGATAAAAGTTGTAAATAGAATGGATTATAGGTGTTATTCATAAGATGGAAAGCAAGTTGCAAGGTTGGGAGAAGTAAATGCTCTCCTGCCGGTGGCAGATGAATATTCTCCAAATCTGTCTTGCAAAGGACACCCTATATTCTTTTTTTTTTTCATCGGCAAAGTTCATGAAGGGTGTTTGCAGAAAGAGCTTTGAAAGTATTACTATAGTGAGAATTTTAGGGGCTCGAATGATAGTAGAGGCTTCAGCTCATTAAGAGGAACTATGTTGGTAGACCTATGCTTGAAGGCAGAGTGGGTTTTGCCCCCTTTGAATCCATTGACATTGCTTTGTTGTCTGAGTGGTTATGGAAGTCAAACCTTTACAGAGATGCTCTCTAAGTTCAGAATTGCTTGCTCCAAATGCGGAATAAGGGGGAATGGGGCATGGATTGTTGATAACAGGGGTCAGAAGCATGATTTTATTTACATGAGAAAGAGATTCCTACGCAGGTTGGGATTTTTTTTTCACTTGTCCTCTTCAATTGGTACCTTTAGGGATGGTGGCGGAACCTTTGTTTGGCTAGACAGATGGATGAAAGTATATTACTTTCAGCTACTACTTTTCCCACCCTTTTTAGAATATGTCTTGATCCAGAAGCCAAGGTCTGGTGGATGGTCGATCACAATGAAGTCACTTCCAGAAGAAATCTCACCATCTGGTGAGAGATTAAAGGACTTTTCTTATATGCTGCTACTCATCATTACTGAATTTTATTGCTAATCAGGAGGATAAACTCATGTGGCTGCCAAGTAATGAAGCCATTATTTTCAGTGTTTCCATTTCAACCAATAATCCCAGGAGGGAGGCATCTAAGGAAGTTCCGCAGTCTTGTGTACATTTGGTGACCTATCCTTCCTATTAAAATTACATTGTTTCTTTGGAAAATTGGCAAACAAAGGCTGCCAACCAGATTTTCAGCTGTAAAGATCTTCATTGATATTTCCTCTTGTATTTTGTGGACTTACGGAAGAAACCATGAAGTCGCAGATGATCTTTTCTTTACGTGTGTGGTGCATAGAATTTACTTTGGAGAACTTTGTCTGACCTCGAGAATACCACTTTTCCTCATTTTTACATAGTCTACTCTCAATGTTCGGTCTGTGAATGCCAAGCTGTAGGTTTTAGTCTTACTGGCCATGTTGTGGGCCATTTGGCATACTAAAGATAAAAATATTTTTGAAGATCACATTTTGAGAATCTGAGAGTTGATATTATGTTGTATCTTTACTTTTAGCAAAGGCTAGTTTTTGGCACTCAACCAACATAAAACATAGATATTTTCAGGAATTTCTTTCTGCCTTTTATATCTTTTTTCATGTAACAGCTCCACCCAACTACTGTCCTAATGGATTTAGACCTTGCTATTTCTTTTCATCTTTTAATATACCTACTATGGCTATTTCTTTCAGCATTGTCTCTGTTCAAGAACTTCAGTATACTTCCAAAACAAATAAAATGACTAGAACTATAATGCATAGCCCATCATTTCCAAGCGAGGAGGTCTTTGCAGGCCTGTGGTTCCATGGTAGTTTCCACATGTCCATTCCTGCCCGCCTTTATTACCAGCACCTTCTGTTGATTGATCAGCTAGCGAATCCAGATCTGGTTCGGCCTCATACCTGGCCCTGTTCTGCGTAGAGGTGATTTGTTCAGCAGTTTTACATTTCCAACCTCATGATGCCAGCTGCGTGACAATGATGGTTCAGTTTCGGTCTGGTGGTACTCCCACAAACTTTGGCTTATCTACTCTTCCAGCTTCTGTTGTCATGCACTGTCTAGATTTTACTTTTTTAACTAATTATTTTTGCAGCATTTTGAATTAAGTACACAGTAGAAAAAGTATGCACAACAAGTCCCTAACCAGGCATAAATGACTTTTTATCTTAACAGGCAAATTTCCAGTTTTAATGTCCTGATCTATAGCACTCAAAACTCCCATCACTTCCTCGTTACAGCCGGAAGGCAAAAGTGAAAGAACTAGAGCTTATGGGAGCTGTAACATGATTGTAAATAATTCTCGTGATGAAATAGCACATGGAAATATAAATCACATTTTTATTGCAATTATTATGTGTATTGCAGTACAGCTAGATATCCATCCTACTACTTTGTTAACTCTCTTTTTAGTCATCAAACCATGTGGTCAAACACTCAACTGTACTGGCAGTTATCTCCATTTTTGACATCTAGAAACGTCATCTTTGTATTTGATTTAGCACCAATAAATGCACTTAGTCTGTGATCATTATTTCTTTTGGGTTCGCATGTTGTTATTTTGCTTTTTGGACTTTATACTACTGTATATTTACATGATTTTTATCTCTATATGATGTTTAGGCCGCGATTATGAGATTCTCAGAACCTTGAAAGAGGTTGCAAAGGCTTAGTTTTAACATTGCATCTTTAATTATTTTACACTTAACATCCAGTATTTTATTTGTTAGTATCCTAAATAATCCTGGTTATTTTACCTCTATTGTAATTTTCTAACTGTGTATGTAATGCATTCTTAGGCCCATAAGTCTGAACGACTCCCTGCTGATCTAAGGATTCCAGAGATTGACATGTCAGCAGCTGCAGAGAATTTGAAAGAAGATAGGATGGACACCGAAGAAAACAATCTTGTCAATCAAACTGAAAAAAGTGATGAAGAGATGCAGCCAAGCGAAAGGCTCAGCCAAGTAGCACTCCAAGCAGATAATGAGGTACCTGTGCGCCATCAGCTAAATGAACTTTTAGCTTGCTTTCCATGCTTACGCCCCCTTGGCTTATTGCAGATTTTGCTACCCTTCATCCATTGTGTTGTATGCTGGCGACTCTCCAGTGAAAGTAATGCTATCATTCCAGCATGCGTGCTAGTGTAACCGTTTCTTGACTCTCAAAGCAAGAGTGGCACGATCTTAAGGTCAGAAGTAGTGTAAGGGTTAGCTGGGAAGCCTCATCATGCTTGCTTAGTTAGCAGATGCCAGAGAGAGAGATTCATTTGCCTGGATTGACGTGGGTGAAGGCCGCCATGGACATTAGACTAGTTAACAACAAATTGCTACATCATGGCCTGGTGAGTAAACTTTGTAAACAAGCAAGTAGTTATAGCATTACAGTGGATTCAACCTCTGCCAACGACATTCAGCTGATAGATACGTTTAAGTATTTGTTGGTTTTGTCTTCAGTTAAATTTCCTTATTCACTACGCTGTCAACTTCACATAGAAGTTATTGATTAAAATCATTAAATAAGTCAATATTTTGATAGAGCGTTGGGCATTTGTAGTAGAATCCTTTTTCATATTTTAGGGCATTTGTACTGGAAGTGGATCTCTAGGAGCAGGATTCAAGCTGTGTTCTCGTCTGGTGTGCAACTGACTTGAAATGTCTTTAGATATGGAAGATTCTTATGTAGAATTTGTCAGAAGAGTAAAAGATTAAATCCACACTTGCAAAATGGTAGTTGCATAATTTTTAAGAAATATCTTTAATAAAAGTCTTATTAGGGTTAAGTGGTAAACATACGTGACGTGATGCATTGCATTAAGCCACATGGGTTCAAATCTAATAAATTCTGTAGAGCCCTTATGTAATCTCATTTAAACCTACTGAAATGCTTTAATGCTATATAAACTTTCATTTAAATGCATGATGATAACCCTAATAACATACAAAAACCATGACTCAAATCATTATGAGATGAAATTAAGCATAAAATTACAAGAATTGTCTATTTATAAACTCAAATATAGTTGTCTACGAAGAGCTTTCTAGGGCACAAATCAAACAAAGTTAATAGATATCAGGTTCACAAGTCGAGAGGCTCAGACTTATAAGCACCTAGGAAGTCTCCCCTCACTATCCGGTATGGGATTGTCTAACTCGCCTTTCTAACCTACGTGCAAGTTCTTCGACTTTGACACGTGTACACCTTGTTCTACTACAGTTGACGATCGACGGTGAAGGTCCCTGACTCTTGGCTGCGATACCGTGAAACGAGGAAGGAAAACTCGGGGGTCGGCCTCGGGTCGGTGGGCCCACACAAAATGACCCGGGTCGGTTGGGGTCGCGGCTGGGTCGGAGCGAGGGAGTCAGAGATGCGGGGAGTCTCGGAAAAGAAAATAATAAAAAATTCCTTTTAAAATAACCGGGTCGGGGGGTCGGAGCCGGGTCGGGGTCGGTCGGCCCAAAAAGCGACCGGGTCGGGCGACCCGGCAATACCGGGTCGGGCGACCCGGCCGACCGGGTCGAGCGACCCGGCCGGCCGAGTCGCCGGTCGGCATTCCATGATGTGAAATTCCAAAAATGCACGTCTGTTAAAGACCCAGGTCCGAGGTTATGATAAAGGCATTGGACTAGCCTCCGGTGGCCAATATGGGATAAAATCTTTCTTCACTTCCCCTCTCGACCGGTGCCACCATTCGAACCACGATAGGAATACACGCGACGAGCCGGATGTCAGCGGGGAGTAAGTTCACCGGAGGATTCTGAGCCTAAAGGCAGCCAGGCTACGATACCATGTGAAAATTCCCGTTTTCGCTCGGTCTTGCTCTGTGTATTCTTATACGTAGCTCGACGGTGGTGGCTTTGGCCCGAGGAGAGAGTGTTGAAAGGTATCATTCCATGACGCGCGGATGATAGTCCGATGCTGATATCATAGTTTGGACTTTGGGTCTATCAGGGAACATGTATTTTTGGAATTTCCACATATATGTACGATGTGATTGTTTTCTTGGGAGAGCGTTCCCGGTAGAGAGTATGCTTAATTCGGATTTTATGCGGATTGGGTTCGATCCCGTATTCGGATGATCGAATATTATCCGATTAAATTGACCAACTCCATAGAATATTAAATTTGGATTCGGATATTATCAGATTTTTCATGAATGATTAAAGAATCCATAAATCCGCTGGAATTAAAATCCGCTTCGACATGAACACCGTTGGATATAAGATCCAACGGTGATTTTTAAACCGACTATCCTATGCCTAATCACCGGCGGCCTCATCGGCTCACCCCCAACTCTCCTCCCTCTGGCCGTGGCTCCCCCTCCCAGGGCATCCCCCCCCCCCGCTCCGGCCCTCCTCCTCCCGACAACTCCCCCCTCCACGCCCGGCGCATCCCGTAGGCGGCAGGGAGGAGTCGGCATCCCTGAGCGAGGGCGAGGCGACCTGAGCGGCTCCTTCCCCTCCCCGTGACAGCAGATCCTCCCCGGCTCTGTGGACGGCGGCCCTCCCGACTAAATGGCGACGGCGACTCCCCCTCCTCTGGGCCGGCGGCTCTCCCTCTCCAGAGGCCTCCCCCACCGGCTCCTGCCCTCCTCCCGGCGACTCCTCCTCCCGTGGCTCCCCCTCCCCGAGAGCATCCCCCTCCGGCTCCACCGCTCCAGCCCTCCTCCCGGTGGCTCCCCCTCTCCCCGAGCATCCCCACGTGGCTCCAGCCCTCCTCCCGAGCGCTCCCCCTCCAGCTCAAAAACTCCAACTCTCCTCCCGGTGGCTCCTCCTCCCCGAGGCATTCCCTGCGGCTCCCCCTCCTCACGGCGGCTCCCCCTGCGGCTCCCGGCTCCGGCTCTGAGCCCTCCTCCTCGGCCCCCTCCCGGCGGCTCCCCCTCCCCAGAAGCGAGCATCCCCCTCGGTACAGCCAGGCGCGCTCGGGCCTCCCCAGGCATCACCTCCTCCACCAGCGCTTTCCCGGGCTTGCCTCACCTCCCCCACCGTAGTTCGAACCGGATATTATCGGTAATCGCTCCGTATTCGGAATATGTTGTTCAATTGTGAAGATCCTCTCCGTATTCCAAATGCTAAACGGAGCGGATATCAGAAATCAGAATTAAGTAGCGAAACGGATCCGGAAATGTAAATATCAGCTCAGTGTCAGCTCAGTTTACGACCTTAGTTCCTAGAACCTAGCGAGGAGTGGGATAGCTGGGGTATTTAGTTGCGTGATGGCAACGTATTTTTTTTTAACTTTTGAAAATTGTAACGAAAGAGGTTTCAGAAATACGTTTAGTCCATTTTTTATTTTTATGTTTAAAGCACGTTTCCACCAGTTGTCATTTGTAAAGAAAAAAAAGAGGTATACACTTTTTTTTTCAAAACGATCTCGTCTCCTACCACACAAACCCTCGATTCGTCCCAGTGCCCCTTCTCCACGAACCATCTCCACTGCAGCGAATCCGATCAACGGCCTACTCCTGGTCAGTGCGCTCTTTGCCCCTTCTTCAAGAGCTGACTGCAGCGGCACATCCCCGGCTATTCTTTGCGGCGGCAGCAGCAGCCAGCCTCCTCCTAGCCCTCTTCTTTGCGAGCTCTCTCCGTAGTGGCTCATCCCCGGCGGCGGCGGCCTCCTGGCCCTCTTCTTCACACCTGCTGCTGCTTGCCGGATGGCGGCACCTTCTTTTTCCAGCAGGGCGTCCGCGTTGTCGAAGCGTGGGCCAGGAGTGAAGGGAGAGGGCGACGAATTTGATTCAGATCGGAGACACCAACGAGAGCGAGAGGTGCCAGAGTCTACGTAGAGGGCCAAGAAGGTAACCTTTTCCTTGTCTCTTGCCCTAGTCCTGTTCTGGTCGATCGCCTGGGTTCCGGAGAGTTGGCGAAGCTCGATCTCATCATATTGTGCATTAGCACCACCATGCATCCTGGGCTGCAATGTTCGAGCACATCAATTTCTGGGCTCTCCGAATTGAATCTGGAAGGAAGTTCTATCGGAAAAGAGGTCTGTTTCCTCCTACTGGTAATCAGAGCACTACATTTCGCTAGCCCACTCCATGTTAACCACGGTATGGCGTACAAGTTGCGGGAGATCAAAGACTGTTGTTTTTCATAGCTCAGCGTCAGTCATGTTTGAGTGATTGTGTTGGCCTCTGTTAGGTTCAGTTGATAGTTCATCCATCGGACGAGCAGTGGGTGTGAGGTGATGGCAGGGCGGGGCTGCCAGCACTTAGCAGATGTTTACAAGCGATTCTCGGGAAGAGAAAGTAGTATGCCTTAGAGTGGACAATATGCTTGCTTGCTTGCATCAAGGTGTCCAACCGCAGCACCGTGGGACAGAATTCAGTAGATTGCACATCACCAGTTCTGATGAACGATCTGAAATTCATCATCATGATCCTCTGATTGATAGACCCTTTCCCCTTACACAGAAAGATTCCCCAGACCCGGTTGCTACCATTGAGCCCCAATATGATGAGTTATGTAATCAGCTATCTGGGCACGTTATCTATGCTCGACAGCTTGTACATTGGGCTTTTAGGTACCATGTGTTGTTTCATGCCAGATGTTAATTCACATGAGTGAAATTGTCTTGAAACCAACAAAAAGTCAGTCGGACTCATTAATTTTAAGTCAAGGACTTTTAAAAGTTTAAACTTATGCATCGTTGAAAGTGGAGTAGAAATTTCAGTTAACTATGATATGATCTTGAATAATCTGTCCCAAGTTTTTGAGATGGATTTATCAGATTAGTTTTCTTGCACAGCCCAAGTTGATCGGGCTGGGCTAAGTTCATCATGAAATTAATAAAACAAGAGTTTTTGAAATTCCTCAGAATTCGCAATTTATATTTGAAACCTGACTCGAGAGTTAAATGTTAACCACGGTTGAGATTTCAAGTTCCAATACGTGTGGGTGAGAGAAGGTTGCATTAACCTCCGGTGGCTCGGTGACCTTCGATTTTTTTTCATGTGCTCCTGTCCTGTCCTCCATGCTGTGGGTTACCCAGGGGAAAAAGAGTCCGCTTTTTCACTTGGAGAGAAATATTGGCCATGGGCATACATCGCGGAGTCGACCGATTTGAATGGTGCAGCCAGTACAGAAGTGAGCGCTTGAATGTCGATAACCTCTTCTCCGTAGACATTCTCCCGGTCAGCTTCTGCGTGGAGCCGTATGCCGCTGGTGCCGGTGCTTGGAAAGCCGGTGTTCTAGGACTTTCTTTTTTCCATGTTCGCTTTGTCTTGCTAAATGGTGGGACTTTTCTTTGTTTTCATCTTTGTGTCGACATATTTATCTTGATTATGTTATTAAACTTTCTGCTGTCTCCTCCTTCCAGTTCTATTCTGTTCCAGCCTCCGGGGCTTTTGGCACAGTTGTTTATTCCCTGCACTTCCATACACACTAGTCCCAGGGTGTTTCGGTATCTTCTTTTTCTTCGGGGTTGCTGGGCGCACGCTTCGGCCTTGTAGGGTTCCGATGGCAGCCATGGCAACCAGCAGACCTGTAATGTTTGTTTGGGTCGTTACTAAGCTGCATTCTTGAGAAGTTTTAGAAAACTTTTAGTTTTAGGTGGAATCTTTGCTGGTATATTTGGTTGCGTGTTATACGTATATGGGATTGAGCGGCGAAGGTCCCACTTGCACATTTGTGGGAGCGTTGTGCATTCCTTTTTTGTGGAAGGTTAATTAATTTGGAGGGGTGAGATTTTGTTCTAGATGCTATGGTTGAGCCATGGTTGGAAGTTTGCCGGAACACGATAGACTGAATTTAATTCTCTTTTCATGTATTCTTGCCATGTTTTAGAACATGACTAGATTGAATATGTCAGCAGCAGCTTGTTGAGTATGCATTTCTTAGGCTAGACAACTGTAACTGCGAAAACTATCATTGACGGTGATTAATCAGTATTTTCTTTGCTCTAGGGAAGATAGAAAAGGAAGAAGGGGAAGGTCCAAGTTCCATGTCATTTTTGGGTATTCTGCTGTTAATTGTTGCTTATGCTATTTGTTTGTCTGGCTGAAAGTTCACACTGTTACTGAGTGTCATACTGTGTGGGATGCTATTGCTTTTTTGTTTGGTCAATATTGTTCTTTGGTGAAATTTTGTACAATTGTGGTGTATTTTATCTGTTCATTGAAACAATCTTTTTTCTTTTCTCTTCAAAGGCTTCACCATCCGGTTAGCTCATTTTTTAGTCATACCAGATTTTAGAATAGTGCTGAGCAAATGGAGATACAACTGTCATGAGGGTTTCTACGGACAATAAGCTGGATAGGTTTAGGCATGACAGAAGGCAGAAAATGGGGCCAGCCATGGTGAGGCCTGTAGGGCAAAAGAAATTGCTGAGATGAAATTTAAATCCAAGGATATTGAAGGAGCAAAAAGGTTCGCACAGAAGGCTCAGAACATTTATCCTGGGTTAGATGGTATTTCCCAAATGATAGCAACGCTGGATGTTTATCTCTGTGCCGAAGCGGTAACTAATGGTGAGAGAGATTGAAAGTACGCTATCCTTAGTGTAGACACATCCCAGCTGACGAAGAATTAGTTAGGAAAGAGTACATTTGGACTGCACACTCTGTTGCTTCATCCTGATAAAAACAAAGCGGTAGGGGCAGAAGGGGCTTTCAGAAATCATTCTGGGAAACATGGTGTGTATTATCTGACAGAGGTAGTGAGGAAGTGTGCATATGACCAGAAGAGAAATGTCAAGAGAAATCAAGAAAGAGCTCCACAAACAAAGACAAACCTATCTATATGCAGAGTACTGGAAATGGTTTCTATCACTTATAAAATGTGCAGCATCTGGTGTAAGGACATAAAAATACAAAAGGTGCAGCATCTCATTCAAACCCTCCATCTTCTGTTTCACATCTAAATACATTTTGGACCTCATGCAACTGATGTAAAATGCATTAATACAAGGTATCCTAGAGTCTACACAAATCACAATCTCCTCTGTCCAGGTTGCCATAGCAGACCTTTCCTTGCTACCGAGATACCTGTACCCCAGAAGTAATAGACCTTCCCCTTCTGTACCTTGGGCCGCTAGTAGTCATACAGATTTCAGCCATGGTCATCCAAGCAAGAATACTTTTAGTTCCCATAAAAGCACACCTGTTCCTGGTATCAGACCTACTGAATTTTGGCAGGAGTCTGCTTTTGATACATACAATGATCCAAACTTCCAGTGGGGTGCATTTTCTAGAACAGCTGGTGCTGCAAGTGCAGTGGCATCATTTTCTGCTGCTGCACAGACTGTTAACATAGTCCATCAGACATATGAAAGAAAGTGAGAAGAGGGCTGTAGGCAGAAGCACACTGCAAAGAAGAGCTGAGGTATTGCAGAAAAAGAAGAATCTTTCTAAGTCTTTTGGGGTTGAATTTTCTGGAAATTCTACTTCTAATGTAACAAAAAGATCATTTTCTAGTGTCACCAAAGAGGACAGACCTTTCAAAAGAAGCAACATTGGTGATGATGGTGAAACTGTCCATGCTGGAGATGAGGCTAAGTATGCTGCTCTGGCCCAGGCAAGAAGGTTCAAGTTGCTTTGCTGCAGATTCTGGAAAGGTAAAATTAGCCACTAGGCAAAGCAGTGTATTGAGAAGGGAATCATCTCAGTTGAATATAAGGAGTGCATTAGTACAAAAGGCAAAAGTCTTGATTCGGAAGAAACTAGATGAATTCAATTCCGAAACAGTTTTAGGAAAAGAGAAGGCAGAAGAAGAAACAAAAACCAAACATGGATGGCAAAGATAAGAAAAAAGCTGAAGACTATGCATATGATGGAAACAACGTGGAGTCTAGAAATATTCATGCTCTTGATAAAGCAGTAGTAAATGATGAGAAACAGGAAGTTATTTCAATGAGTGTTCCAGATCCTGATTTTCATGACTTTGATATGGATCGTTCAGAAAAATCTTTTGGGGCTGATCAGGTATGGGCTACATATGACGATGAAGATGGTATGCCACGGCTTTATGTCATGATTAAGAGGCTTCTTTCTTTGAGACCATTTAAAGTACGCTTGGAGGCTTTCTTAACTCCGGGGCCACCGATGAATTTGGCCAGTTGGACTGGGTTGGTTTTAGGTTTTGCAAAAACATGTGGGGATTTCAGGATAGGCAAATATGAGACTAAGTAGCTTACACTCAATATTTTTTTCTCACCGTGTCAATTGGGAGAGATGCTTGCGAGGAGTTATCAGAATTGTTCCTCGGAAAGGTGATATTTGGGCAATCTATAAGAACTGAGTGGCAGGATTGGAATGAAAATACGTCAGATGATATTATTCACAAATATGACATGGCAGAAGTCCCTGGAGTACACTGAAGAAGGTGTGGAGGTCATCCCGTTGGTGAAGGTTGTTGGATTTATGACAGTTTTTCACCGGCACAATGACCTGGATAAATATACAAGAATTCCAAGAGAGGAGATGTTTAGTTTTTAGCATCAGGTTCCTTACTATGTACTTACAGGTAAAGAAGCTTACAGCGGCTCCCGAAGGTTAATACGAGCTGGATCCAGCAGCTACTCCCTTTAGAGCTTCTTCACGTGATCTCTGTTGCTGATGAAGAAATGGAGGTTTCTAAACTTCCGTCAGGTTGTCATGAGATTTTCCTCACAAGCCATTTTTTGTCTATTGCAGATATGTTCTTTATCTGCTTGGTTCAATGTTGTACGGCAGATTAGTTTTTGCCAGATCAAGTGGTATTCAACTATTCACGTTCACTTCTGATGTCCGTTACGACATTTAACACCTTACTCCGATTTTGTTTGCTCAGAAGCCATGGTATACCAGGGTTAATAGTTAATAAACTGGCATAAATTTCTCGGTCATAACAGCAGTAGGCTGTGGTGTTTTATATGCTAGTGCAGCCATCTGTTCTTGGTTTCTTGGATACTTTTTCCCCCTCTGCCACTGGTTGTTTATCAACGGTAGGCTGAGATGCTTTATATGCTGGCGCAGCTAATGAATTGGTCAACAAAAAGTGATAACATATTTTCAACGGACTATGCTTGTACGCACCTGATTTTCAGTAACAGTGATGAAAAAAATAGTTCATTTCAATTATTCCGGAGCAACATTTCTCGTGGAGGTGGGTTGGTTATTTTTATATACTTTGGGTCTTAGCTTTCATGTCCTCGCTGGCTCCCAGGGTTACTTTCAGCACCGGACAGTCTTGCAGTTTTGGATTTTTGTTTCTCACCTTCTAGCTAATAATTTCTATGCACTGTTTTTGTCGTAATCCTGATTATTAGTTGTCGGCACTGTAAATTTTCAAATTTTTGTTAGATTAGAGTTAATTCTAATCCAATCTCTTTCAGCCATAATGTTCATTTTTTAGATTAAACCCATTAATTGAGCTGACTTAAATTGATTAATTCGTTTATAAATAGCATAAATCAGGCCTATTTTTATCTTCATCCTTCTTATGCTCAATGGGCCACCTCTTTGTCTCAATTGAGACCCATTAGATGTTAAATTCAGTCCAATTTAAAGTTCATTGGGCAGCACTTTTCCACTCACTTAATGGACTGAGTTTTAGTCCCAAAATGGGTCCATAATGATGGCTTTCTTTCTTTTAAGCCCAATCTTTCTGTGCTACGTCTACAAGAGGAGCCCGGTGCCATCCTCCTAGCCATTCTTAGCAGTCACAGCCAGGTAGAGAATATGTCTTGGGAAGGCAAGGACCCCCGGGCCTATTGGATTGGCCTTCCAAGAAGTCAGGAAGACTGCTGCGTATCACCAGAGTCCACCGACTTACCTGCAAGTGCAAAGCTGTCGGAAGACCAAAGAGATGCTGCGTAAGGAGCTGGGGACTCCTAACGGTCCTAAAAAAATGCCAGAAGGGGGTTGCGTGGGAGTCCTACAAGATAGGAGGATCCTCAGCCTCTCCTGAATGCCGAATTACCACCCAGCAGGCGTTCTGCATCCACCAGATTTCCGCCGGGATTCTATCTCATTTGGAGTCCAATAGCCACCAACCAGATCTTCCCTGATGGTGATGAGCTGCTTTCTTTATCTGAGCAACATCGTAATCCCTTCAAGATAGGCCGCATGAGAATCACAACGGATATTCGGCGTCATCCAGGCACTACCAGAAAGGTTGGCAGCCTACATGTGAGGCCGAAAGTGCCGTGTGGAGGGATTGTCATCTGATCAGGACTTCCTCCTGATAGCACGGTGTCCTTCGCCTTGCAGGAATAGGCCCCGTGGAATGCTGCCTGGGGTTCCAAAGAGAAGAGGGAGGGTCGGAAATAGAGAGGGAAAAGAGGAAAGAGGAGAAACAGTGGAGGTTGAGAGTTCCGAAGCCATGGGAAGGTCTCTCCCCTGTCGTTGAAGCCAGAGCCTCCTCATTGGAGTTTCTCCGCCAAGCTCTCCTGGTGCTGTTGAAGCCCGGTGCCACTGAATCCCGTAGAAGCCAGTGGAGCAAGCCTCCTCTGCTGTATTAAGAAACCTTCCACCAGGTTGTTGTTGTGGTCGGTTGTCCACCGTGAGGCCATCCTCGGATTCCGGAAGTCATAGAAACGCTTCCACGAAGCCTTGCAACCATCAAGGGAGGGTTGACCATTTGCTAAGGCCCTCGGGCACTATAAAAGAGCTGGAGATCAACATGGAAGCCGTTGGAGGGACTGCAGGCCATTACCAAAAGCAATCCACGTAGCCTCGGAAGAGCCACCTTCTGTCTATGCCCGTGGACGATGCCTCTCGTCGTCAAACCTTGGGAACTAACATGAGGACTTCTACGGAAGTCACTACCCACTACGGAGAGGTCCAGTGTTCATCACCAAAGACTCCCATTTACCAGCGTTTGGCGTCTAAGAGATCACCAGGAGATCCCCAAATATCCCAGTTTCTGGTATCCCAACAGGGATGCCCATACGTAATCCTCCCAACATCGCACATCCAACTCCATTCAAAAGGAATAGGCCAACCAGTAGGGGTGTAAAACGGAATCCGGCGATTCGATTTCGATGAAAATTAACGGAGTTTTGGAACTTGTTGTATCACATAAAAATTTGTGTGGAATAGGAATTAGATATTACGTGTTTCTTATCGGAATCGGAATCGGTTAGTTCTATTTTACGTTAATCCGATTTACGATAAAAAAATAATTATATATAAATAAATTGAAGGATTAAATAAATTATAAAATATAATATATAAATTGATAAAATAATAAAAATAAAATTTTAAGAAGATATATATTAAATTTTAATAATTATATGTAAATTGTATACTCACTTTTGAATAAAATTTAATATTTAATATACATTTCGGATTTTATCGGATTCGGTTCAGATTTCGATAACAAAATCGGAATCGGATCGAAATCGGAACATAGTGATTGCGAAAGTATCGAGATCGAAATCCCGGAATCACTTTACCCTTGCGGAATTGGAATCGGATTCTGGTGAATCCGCTACCCGAATCCGACCCATTTACAAGTCCTACCAGCCAGAGAGTCATCGGCCTGGCCCTATGGGCTTAGACGACACATGAACAGCAGGGTGACCATCGCAATTGAAAAAAAAAAAAACTTCCCAAAGGCAACTAAACCTAGATGAGAATGACAGGCTCCAGTGGGCTTAGGAAACCACGTCTCAACTAAATTTTTATAAAAATTCACAAAATTAACCAAACAAACAAATTTTGCTTGAGGGTCTACAGCATCCTACATTTTTAAGATTGATATGCAAAGGTCAATTTTGGAAGGGTAAAATACTCCAATGTTATACCATACCCCCGCTAAAAGGAGGTATACCCTGTTAAGATATGGGGAAGTTAATACATGTTTAACGAGTTGTTGGTATAGTAATAGTTCAGCTATTTCAGTAACGATTGAGTAACATGATACTAAATTGCCACTTCAAGAGACATGAAGTGGTGAAAGCTTTTGATCGAGACTGAGAGGGATTTCCTCTTTCAACTATCTGAGAGTGATCCTCACTCCACTGAGTTCGGTTAACGTTAAATGATGCATTTATCATTAAAAAACCACTTTTGGTTGATTACTTTGCTTTTCGGAGGATAACAATCATCGGTCTTCCCAATAAAAAACACATTTATTCTCTGTTGCGATAATTGGGTACTCATGGAAAGGAGAAAAAAAAAATCTAAAAAACTACTTTGTGAAGAAGTTGGGGCAAAGTGATATAATGACTTTTTGAGAAAAAAAGGTAACCATTAAAAGATTAAGGAGCTACACATGGGGGTAATGAAAGCAAGAATCACTCCTCTCTGCTAATAATTTATAATCTAAAATAGGAATCAATATGTTATATAACATGTGTTCGTTTTTGAAGAGAAATGCATAAAATCATGTAGTTTTCAGTGTGAAATGTAACCGGTACTCAGTAGTTGATAGCACGTAGTCTGTTTGGTACGAGTGTTAACACCACCATCGCAAGAAGGTATTTGGTTTTTACCATCAATATTAAAAGAATTATATACGGCACAGACAAGACATTAATGAATTGTAAGGCAAGCACCCATCTGTATTAATCTGTCTAATATATTTTAAAAGAAAACTTGATATCAAATTAGATGTGATATATTTTGGTTACCGCCATCAAGTATTCCTCGAATAGATTGGAACTTGGCTGTGTCTGTGGATGCAGGCGAGGAAAGTGAAAGTTGCCCGAGAAAAGGAGAGCTCGATAGTGGGGCGGCGGCATTGCCCACTCCTTGAAAAAGGCACGCACTGTGTAACTTTGGGAACTCGATGCCTAGGCGGACGGAGCGGATAGAGGGAGCCAAAAGCGACACCGACAGAGCAAGCATGCCCCTCTTGAAGGCGTGGCTGCTTGTCCTCCCCCTTGCACCTCAACTGACAACATAATCTTCATACTCCTTCTTTCAGTGATCAATACTGCTTGCCGCTCTTCTTGATTTGCTCGGCTTCAAGCTCCCGTAGAGAGAGAGAGAGAGAGAGAGAGAGAGAGAGAGAGTGCATATATACACATATAGAGGCTCGTGTTCCGCTACAGCAAGGGGGGACAATGTTTTTTTGACTGTGATATCAAAGTCATGGTGAAGTTTCATTCGAAAGCAAACTTTATTTTGATGTCATTTCATTTTATTTTGCATTTTACTGAATTTGTGAAAAATATTCATTTTGACGGAGCCACCATAAATCATATGAAATACGATTTTGTGAATTGTTAGTTTCAAATGAATTTTGTGATAAAGGATTTTCACATACCGTAAGTTGCTCGAGTTTTGGATTACCGTAGAGTTTGGCGAAGATTACCGAAGATAAATGGATTTAGTTATACGAAATTCACCGGTTTAGTTGATTGGGATTTATTGAGATCTTTTTCCATGAAGACATTTGATGCCTTGTGGATAGTTTAAAAGATAAATAATATGATTATCGAGAGTTTCTCATCATTCTATGATTTTGAACGGCATCGTTGAAGGTGGATTAAGTGTTCTTCCCTCGTGGGAGGAACCACAGGGTTGGCGACACATTGTTTTCCCATTTTTTCAAAAATTGGGATTATCCAAATTTAAATTCCTTGTTCAATTTAGAATTGGGCGGGATCATTTGGAGGAGTTATTTGAACTGGTTTTAAGGTCTTAATAGCCACCCTTTTTGTGGTAATTATAGCACCCTTATTAGTGGAACAAGACCGCTCGGTCAACATAGTTTGATCATTAGTTGTAAGTGATGTGCAATTTAAAAAAAATGGCGGTTGCATGCGAACGATCGTGCATCTTTGAGTGCACTTGCTCACGGTGCATGGCCAGTACATTAGAGGGGTAGCATTGTGGTCGATGCATTGTGTCGAGGCTATTTTATTTGATTAATTTTTTTAATTTAATAAAAATGCCAAAATATTTTTAAAAAATTTTATAAAAATATATAATAAATTATCGAAGTGTTTGATGATTTTTTATTTAGTTTTGAGCCCTATTTTTATAGATTCATTAATAGTTAAGTTTTAAATTGTTTAAATGACTTAACTTATGAAATTAATGACCAAATTAATTGTGTAAAAATGTGAATTTTTATAATGATGTTTGGAACATTGCTTTTTATGTTTTGTGTAGTATTGAGAATGCTTGAATTATCCAAATTATTTTGAATCTTTTGCATCCTTTATAGAGTATGTTTGAGACATTGCTTTTATGTTTTGTGTATTTATAAATTGCAGTCTTGATAGTCCCCAATCCTAGATTGAGTGAGTTTGTTATATTTCTCGTGCAAAACTCACTAAGGGATTGATAATTGTGACTAAGGTTAAAAGAAGTCAGACTTTGGGGTGGACCATTGACATGATCTTGTTGCATTTTCACATAGGAAAGGCATCTTGAGGAAGTCATGCTTATGAAGTAACAAGTGGATTTAATCTAACTAGAGTATAGAACTTGTGTTTTTTACAAGGTCATAATTCTAGAGACTAAATGACTAAGAGTTGCAACTGACAAAAGTTGTCTATTTATTAAGTATGGGATGACTTGTTGTGTTTTTCATAAGGTGGTCATTAAGGTTAATGAGATCTTAGTTCCTACTACGATATCAACGTGATATTGCATCTTTGCATGACGGGGAGTTATGCAAATTTGTTAAAAATTGATGGGAGCATAAATTAAAATAATAAAAATCATATCTTAATTTATCTTGAATATCTATAATGTTTGTAAACAGAATTATATCTTTGTTGTAGGATTAGATTCTTAACCACTAATTGTCTTGCATATTAGATATCATTAAATCATTAACATTTACTTTTTTAACCAGATTTAGAACTATAGAAAGTGTTCTCATGTTGACCAAGTAACTAATATTGACCAAGTAACTAACCTACTTGAGAGAATGGGTGTCTATTAATAATCTAATAAAGTGAGAGAAGATGATATCTTAATCTCATTAGAAAAGGTGATTGTTTGTTTTACACTAAATATTAGTCCACATGGATATAAAGTCTAGAGGCAACATGAACGGATAGATGAGATCTATTATGGCTCGTGATGATGAACAAATTTATGACAAGATTAAAATAACAATACATTTTAAGTACTTCTTGTTGGTAATGTATCAATGAAAGAAGTGAAATTATTAGATGAGAAAAAAAGAAGACATAGTTAATAGTCGAAAAGATGGTCGAAGAATATAAAATCCAAATAAGACGTATTATTGTTCTTCTACTATGTAATGATGATTGGTGGAAATGATACCAAGTGTGTGCATAAGGAGAGAGGAATTTAAGAAGTTTCTAACATCTCATTCATTGATCTACTTATCATATATATATACACACATCATGTTATAAGGTTCGATTTTTTTGCATGTAGCTGAAGATCCCAAACATTTCTTATGGTATTAGATATCAGATATATATCTTTTATGAGATATTAGATATGTATATTTTCTATAAGATACTAAATATACATCTCTTGGTATCAGATACCGAAGATGCATCTTATATTGGCAAAGGTTGTAGATAATGGCAAGTAAATAAAGATTGGATGTATAAAGATTGATCGACATATGCAAATAGTGTAAGAGTTGCATCGTTAATAGTGGGATGTATAAATCTTTAATAGTCTTTGGGAAGTATCTTAATCTTGAAAATTCTTGGTTTTATCTTTCTATGAATATTATTGATATTTTTCTACTTGAATAAATAATGATTCATTTTTGAGTTACGTAGGTGATAATTGTTCTTTAGTTATGAAAGACATGTGTTGTCGGTAAAAACTTAGTCAATAGTTTATTTATGTAAGAGATATGGATGCTCTCATGGTACGTGTGAATACTTCTCTTAAGAGTAAGTGGGTTAATATGGATCAATCTATTTCTTTAGTTTAATATAGACATTATCGTATTAATGAGAAAAAACATTAGGAGTTTTATATGGATGGAAATATAAAGACAAATAATTTTGAATCATTAACCAAATATGAATATTATCTTATTAAAAAATGACTAACTCTTCATTTATTAGAAATGGAAGGTAGACTAAGGAGTTATTAGAATTTGTATATTAGTATGTGTGTTGATGCAGTAGTCTATTAAATTTAATGATAGACATTCTTATTTTATCTCTTTAATAGATGATTTCTTTAAGCATATATATATGTGTATTTGTGAAGTACAAATACGAGGCTTTTAGTAATTAATCAATGGTTAAAATGAAGTAAAGAACAAATAGAAAGTGTATTTGAATCTTTCATTAGATCAAGAATTGAAATGTATAGATACTAGATTTATATATTATTTGAAAGATAATATAATTTTGTCTTAATGGACATAACTGTATAACTCTTAATTTACTTGAGTAGTAAGAAAATGGGTAATTGTGTTATGTATGACATGACATAAGCAATGATAACCTTTGTAAAATCTTCTTTGTTTGTTTATAGCTAAGCACTCAATATAATCACACTATATAACTTTCTAAATTTATTTTGATTATTCCATATATGATATAGAAAAGGAATTAAAGCTTGATATTTAAGTTAGTTAAGATTTGAGCTTTGGACCATGATGGTATAATCCATAATAATTAAAATATAAGATAATAAGTATAGACCCATTGAGATATTCTAAGGAAACTTGAAATATTGAAATATACCACTTTTAGATATAAAGGATATGTGTTGTTTACTTATTTGTGTTTTTAAAGGAAGAGTTCCTGCCAAAGAAAATAATAGGAGCAAGGAATTTATGGAAGGGGTTTGAACTACTTGCTTCAAGTACACTTTTATTAAGATACTAATTGAATATAACACACATCATAGGTCTTTCACTTGTGCTCATTCAACTTTAAAGGCAGGTGAGACATCTTTGATGGAAGAAGTTAGGTACAAATAAAGTGAAGATATGGAATCGAAGACTTATGAAAATGCAATATGGAATATTGATTTCAAAATGGGAAATGCAATAACATACATAATAATCTATGTGTATTTTAGTCAAGTTCGGAACTTGGTGGATTCGATTGAGAGTAGAGTATTCATTAAATGTAAATGGATAATGAAAGGATGGATATGAGTGAATTGGTGAGTGAGACCTTGAAGATATGGATGATTGAAAATGTATCATATAAGACATATAGTTGACTATGATGACTATTATTATGATTCAATCCATTTAGATTTTGTTAGTGCACATTATGAGTACGAGATATGTCAAAGTTAAGATGTTAACATAATATTTCTCAACGATGAAATTGAGAGAAATTTGTATATGATAAGATAAGATTGAATCTTATGATTTCATTTGGAATGAAGAAAAGTCTTGTGTGTATAAGAAAGCTGAGTGAGAGTGCTATTGTATTGTAGACATTTTATATATATGACATACTACTCATTATGAATGATATATGTATGCTATCATCTATGAAACCTAGCTATAAAAATAAATTCTTCATAATTATTATGGGAGAAGTTTAAGTAAGGATTTAGGTTTATAGAGATATATTCTAAAATGAATGCTTGTACATGGATATCATAGTTAAAGGGTTTGACATGAAAACTCTCGTATAAGTGTCTTACACAGGACTTATGAAGTTTATTTTTTTTAAAGAGATAAAGAATAAAATGAATATAGTCTCTTATGTCTTAGTCATAAGAGATACGTATGTATATAATGTACATAACTTAATGTGATGAGAACGTTCTAAATGTTACTAGTAGTCATCAAATAAATACAAGTGAGAGTCATTTGGATGGTTAAGAAGTATATCCTTAAGTACTTCAAAAGTACGAAGGATGCTAGTGTGGAGGTTTAGACTGGAAGCTTCAGAAGTTAGACTTAGGTTTCTAGTTACGTAGGATGGATACCTAGATAACTTTATGGTACATGTTTACCTAGATAGTTGTGAAATGAGTTGAAAAAGTTCTATGTTGTAGACATTAGATTACTATAAATTCTACGAATTATAGTGTATATATTTGTTATCAATTGTTTATGAAGCAATTTAGATGGAGTTCATCTTATATTAGGGAGTTGTTCTTAATATCTTTAATAATATACCGTATTTTTGTAAAAATTATGGATCATCACTTAAGTAGTGGTGCCATTGTCTCATCAGAAAGTTTAAACATTTTTGTGACAATACTATTTGATCAGAGTGATCAAATCTTAGGAAGACATAATAAAGATAGAGTATCTTGAATCATAAACATTGCATATCTACTGAATAAAGTTCTAACTCAAAATGTGTTTGAGGGTCACCTTAAACTAATCGAGATCAAATATGTGAGTGATTGGTTTTAGTATAAGTGAGAGATTGAAAGAAATGTATATACTTACAAGTCAATCATATTTGGTATAATCTTATATTTTTTTTTGTAATGTCTTATTCGAAATAACGACATTATTTTTATAATTGTAATATTTAGATACATCGGTTGTGGTGAAGTCTTAAGTTGTGTTAATTGATGATTAGATTATGATGAGATCAATCATCTAAAGACATATAATAAAATATTTATAATCATAGGATGTAAGATGAGACATTAAGAATTTGATAAGATTAATTGTATGTGATAACTAAGCCCAAGATGAGGATGGTGATCTTATTGGTTATTAGTATGGAGACATTGTTAAAAGTCTGTGTACAAGTGCTCACGGAGGAGTGCATTCGCTGAATTGGCTTGTGTAGAGTCTTGAATTGTGTTTGCACCCAGTATCCGTCGATCGGAGATTATTTTATCATTATGGATTCTGGGGTTGAATTTTTGGCATGAGTGGCCGCATATGTTTTGTTGGGGAGGACTATGTCATTTGACTATTGACTTACGGATCACTTAGTATTGTTGTCATGTATAGTTAATGGATTGGATATATGAAAAGCTCAATGAAGATAATTGGGCGAACAATAAAAAATTATCCACTTTCGATAGGAGAGAGAGAATGTCATATGAATAATATTATAAATATTTGGCCAAGATAGATGGGACAATTGAAAAATAGGGTTTTGATTGATTCAATTTCAGTATAAGATTTTATAGTGTTGAAATGACTGAGTTGACAATTGATGCCATACTCACAATAAATTTGGGTCGGTGGATGGATGAGGATTTATATTTATGTGGTAATCAATAATAGAAAATGTTCTTTAGAGAAGAATTTATCCCCCAAGCTTGTTTGGGACCATGACATGTGGTTTGTACATTACATGATGGACGTTCGTAGAATTCTACTGCACCAAAGTCGCACTTTAGAAGGGTGCAAGGCTACTCAGGCCGGCTAGTTTCATTCATCTCGGCTTCAACTAAAGCGATTTCAGCCCATAAGTTTCTCTTGCTCGGCTACATTTACTTGTTAGAACATCTTTAGTTAGTTTGCGACATTTTAGATAACTGAAAAATAAAAAAAAGGGGTTAGAAAAGGCTCACCCCAGATCAGGGTGAGTTCGAACCCGATTGCTTCTTTCTCATCTCCTTTCTTATAGTTTCTACACTTTTCCTAAAGTCTGTCAGACATCACTTGTTTTATTGTTCTAAGTTGCCTGTATTAGTCAAGCTAGCACCGGTTGGACTCTCCCTCGTCGGTCGGCCAGTAGAGAAAGAAGGTTGAACTCATACATCATCTCCACGCTGCTGAGGTACGCACGATCGTCTCTTGTTTCTATTCC
Organism: Cryptocoryne crispatula var. balansae; assembly: GCA_036172225.1. Lineage (NCBI taxonomy): Eukaryota > Viridiplantae > Streptophyta > Magnoliopsida > Alismatales > Araceae > Cryptocoryne > Cryptocoryne crispatula. Next base: position 13,747 of record CM069925.1, on the reverse strand, counting down.
AGCAAAGCGGAGCCTGCGGCTCTGGCGACCTGAATTTCATGTTCTAAGTCATTCTACTCCTCGCTCTCCTGCTTACGACCAGAACCGTCTCAGGATTGCTCGAGCGACGCCAATGAGATGGAAGTTTGGGGATCAATGTGATCATGGGACCAAGGTGAGGATTTTACTTGTTTTTTCGAGTGTTTTCCAGATTCACTCCCTTTTCCCTATTCTATCGTAGCACTTTTTTGAGGTGCCACGTCCGGAACTTTGTTTTCGGAGTTGACACTATATATTTTATAGTTCCAAAAATCTTTGTCTTTCAATTAGACATATCATATGAAAAATTTTTAAAATATATAAATAGATACGATTGAACTATTTCTTTGAAAATCTATTTAAAATTATTTTATTAAAAGTTTGATATATTGTAAAATAGAATTACTGTCAGAAAAATAATGAAAAATATCTAAAAAAACCAATAGTGTATAAAGAAGATGTAGTAGGATTCTAGACACAAATCAAAGAACTAAAACAAATGAACTTAATGCAAACTAGTACTAGTCTGCATATACCACTTAGAAAAGAAAAAAAAAGGAAAAGCTAGGATAGTAATAAATTATAAAAAAATAAACAAACATATTGAATTTGATTGTTTTCATATACCAAGTTGTGATGGTATATTAAATAAATTTAAAAAAATAAAAAATGGTTTAGTAAATTTGATGTTAAATTAGAATTTTTGGCAAATAAAGACTAAAAAATCAAAAATCAAAAGAATTATGTCTTTTCTCAACTTGATATGATTATCCTGAATGGAATGTTATGCCATTCAGAATTAAAAATTCTTCTCAAGCTTACCAAAAATGGATGAATTCATTATTTAAAGAATATGATGACTTTATCACAAAGTACTATAGAAGATATTCTAATATTTTCCAATAATTATTATCAACATATTCATCATTTACAAATAACTAGAGAGGCTTTTCTTATAAAATATGGTATTATATTATCAAATGAGAAAATTGAATTATGTAAGCAAAAAATAAAGCATTTAGAGAAAAAATTATTGAGCGAGGATTGATAGAACTAAAAAATCATATTATTTGTAAAATTAAAGAATTTCTTAATACTTTTACTACCATAAAATAATTTTAAAGTTTCATAAAATATTCTCAACTATGGAAGAAAACATATTCCTATACTAAATTAGTTGACAATAAGGGCTACAAAAAATATAAATTCAAAAAATACAAGAAATACAAAAAAGAAAATGACAAAGTAATCTCAAGATGAGAAACAGACAAATAAAAATTTTCTTTCTCTAGAGAAGAAAACAAAGAAATAAAATATATAATTATGAAAATTTCTAAAAGTATTATACCTTGGAATCTGATAATTTTAATGTGGCATCAATAGATGCTAGTCAATATTATTGAGTAAAAATATTAATAATAGTTAGATATATTATACTTTAGAAAAATTCTCTAAACCTGAAATAAACTACTTTATATACGAAAAATATTTTAACAATTTGAAAATTCTCTAAACCTGTTTACTACCGTCTAACTTCCATATTGATACAGATAACAAAGGTATGTACCATCATATTAAAAATAAAAAAATCAAAATAGTAGAAGAATATAATACTTTATGCATCTAGAAGAATTAAGTTACACATTATATTCTTTACTAGGATATCAAAATATTATTGTTATTCCTTTATCTTGACCATTTCAGAATGCAGAATAGTTTTCTCAAGACAACAATGAAAAATAAGGAGGCATAATCTTCCTCCAAGAATATGTTTGGAATACTGGAAGCTTCAAAAATATCCCTTCGTGGCCTCATATATTACTCCCCTCAATAAAAGAGAACCAAAAATAAAAATCATCTCTGAAGGCAATATAATAATCAATTTGGCCAAAATACAAATTCAACAAGCGATCCATCAAATAATTCAAGCAAAAAATTCTTACCGTAATAACAATAATCTATATAAAAGGACTTATGAAAATCTAAATACATTATGAAAAGTAACGAGAGGCCTAAAAGTAATTCAGAATATATATCATCTTTAAGAAATATTGAAGAATATGATCTTACCATTGAAAAGAATACTCGGTACTATCAAGGTATAACTAATAATCTTCAAAATAAAGTAACCGAACTTCAACAACAAAATGCAATGAACAAGAGCAATTATTCGAGTATCACTGAATAATCACATGTTCTCGTTTCTTGAGAAATATATAAATAATGAAGAGCCTGAAGAGCAACTCAACATAACAATATAATTAGTTATATGGAAAGTATTGTAATATTCTGAAATATCCTACAAAAAGCCAAAGAATAACTTTTTGTATAAATATGTCAATAATATTTTTAATAGAAATTACGATGCTTATCAATAATGCTATGTGGGAAGAATCCATTCATACTATTAATGGGGGAATATAGAGATTGTATAACAAAAAAATATTGATAAAAAAGAATAACCCTGCAGTCCCGTAAACCCAAATATATGAGCATAGTATTTACATGCCCTTATAAGAAGTACTATCGATAAATTAATTATGCACAGGAGAGACGAAATAAATAAGTTGCATTTGCTCATGATTATTAAAACCAATCATCAGTTGGATCCCATTATTAATAAAAGTCTTTTTGAAATAGATATAACATTCACTTTCCAAGAAATAACTATTGAAAATACTTTCCCTTCACCCAAGTATGGAGAGTTCGACCTCAATACTCCTTCCGTATTCAATATGAAGATTTTGATAAAACAGGTAATGTTGAAAAAGAACAACTTAAGAATATTACATGTATATTCTAAAAACAAAAATAAATTCTAATAAAGGTTTCAAGTTGGTAAGATAGCGGAGATAATCTTGATCAAGAAAAGATAGTACTTAAAAGAAGTTACCATGAATTAGCACTTGGGTTATGAGTAACAGCTAGGGCATCAATATCCTAGGACCAAAGACAAAAGAAATATGGCTTGATTCCTAAAGTAACTAGGTTGATGAGATGGACAAAGAATAGAATAATTGAAGACAAAGACGGCAATGATGACAAGATAATCATTAGAAGCAATAATTGTACCATATAAATTTTTTCTTGCATTATTATCTGAAATGCACTATTCCTTTTGAATTATTATGCGACCCTCTGAATAGATTTCTTACTCTATTATTGTGTGGGCATGATTAATGATGTTTTCATGCACAGTCTCTTGCCTATGCCAAAAAAAGTATGCTCCTTAAGATGACATTGCTTGTAAGCTACCTTTGAGTGTTCAATAGATAATTCTATTCCACTCTCATGGTCAATATGTTAGAGATCTACTTACCAGCTCTCTTTGCTCCACCCTCCTCCCGGTTGCGCAACCTCATATTAAAGGCGCTGCTTCAGCCGCTTCGATCGCCACTTTGATTGCTACAGTGTACTGTATGCTTCCTCTAAAATATGGAATGAATTAAGATGACAAAACTATAAAAAAATAGTATCGAAGTTTAGCTAGTTCAGATTTTATTTTATTTTTATTTTGAATTTAAAAATTAATCAATTTTAAAACTAAATCATTTATACCGTTACCATAAACTTGTCAAATTAGATAGCATTATTGTTTGTCTTGATTCCAACGAGAGATTAAACCAATATAGGCAAGATCGAGGGTTGAGAGCGATTTGATTTGGGCATCATGCCAACCTAGGATGGCTGGGGTCGGGACTTGAGTTGGGGCTTAGGTCGGCTAGGGTTGGAATAAAAAATAATAAAATAATAATTTTAAAACATTAATGGGGTCGAGGTCTTGGCATCGGGATATGGTAGGTCAGCACAAAAACTAACCTGGTCGGACCTCAGTCAGGTCCATGGATTAAACTATTTTGATTTATTTTTTATTTAAATTCAAATGATGATATTTTAATTTGTTACTAAATTTTAATATATAATATATATTTATTAATATATATATATATATATATATATTAAATTTTATTAAAAATGAGTAAATAAATGTCATATTACTATTGTACTAGTTATGATAGGTAACTTCGTACGTATACGAGTGCATTAAAAAAATAAAATTAATTTATAAATTTGTAAATGAATTTATAAATATATAATATATATCGAAATTCAGCAAAAACATATAACTTATCAAAAAATTTAGAAATGTAATACCGGTAGTCACAATAACTTACAAATTATAAGATTTAGAGAAATCAAAATAAGATAACTAAGAAAACATAAAGTGTTAAGAAGTTGAAATTATTGCTATCAGAGAAGTTACGTTTCTCGAAAATTAAAGCACTACTGACATTTGACATGCATAGCATAGATGTGGAATTTTCACTTTGTTTCCTTTTTATCATTAAGGATTAATTGATAGCTTAACGGAATGATAGATGAATTTTCAAATAAGTTGGCAACGGTTTGGAATTGGCGAGTCTTGAGAGATATAGATGGTGACAAAAGAGAGCAGATCAATTTCATGTGTATTGGGCAATAATTGTCATTGTTTCCTTCGAGTTCTGACTATGGTGTCATTCAATGAATGAGATAGAGATGAATGCCAAACAAACAAATAATGCGAGGTTGAGTAAATAATTCAAAGCAAACTAATGTTTTGACGCTTTAAAACAAACAGCCCCATTTAAACATTCTTTAACCCAAAACAAGGTCCTTCCAATGTCCTTCCGGTTGTCAACAAGTGATAGAACTTCTTGTCCGCCTCAAGCATTGATGGAATGTCATCATCGATTTAGAAGTCAGCAAGATTTTTAAAATTAAAAAAGTTCCAAAATTTCAAAACAATCAGGCATCTAAGATGTCGAGATATCCAAGATTTCTCTAGAATTAGAAAATTTCAAAGAATTTAAGAATATGCAAAAATTTGAAAGTTTGAAACCCATCAAATCTGGAAATTTGAATAAATTATTAAATCTACAATTTGCCAAATCTTAAAAAATCTAGAAGTTAAAATTTAAGAATTCTAAAAGGGTTAGAAATTGAAATGTAATTAGAAACTATAAAAATCAGAAAACTCAAGATTTAAAAATTTTCCAAAATTTTAAAACTACAAAACACGGAAATATGATAAATCAATGATGGCCAAAAATTATAAATCTGAAAACTAAGAAAACCCTAAAAATTGAAGATACACAACATATAAGAAATCTGAAAATTCTCAAATCTGAAAATCTGAAAACATGCTAAGTCTGACAACCTGCAAAGCCAGAAATCCTTGAGGTCAAACTCCCAAATCTCTGAACACAAGATCTAGAACATAAAAATCGAGAATCTAAAGAGCCTAAAAATGCGTACGTGGCCTTTGCCGAAGAATTATTCTATCTTGAATGAGCTCCCCCAAGGATTGCTATGCATCTTTTGTCATGAGCTTCCTCAAGCATCCTCTTCATATTGTACTCATTAGACAATCTAGGCAACAAATTAAATTTCATTAGAAAGCAAATAGATAAAAAATAAAAAATAGAATAGAAGGGATGTAGATTGTAGACAGAACCAAGAAGTATCAGCCTCATTATGTAAGTAAACTCTTAGGTAAAAGAATATTTGCATGTCCGGGACAACCTACATTAAATGATAAATAATTTATTGATTAAGTGCGAATTTGATACAATTAAATAAAAGGAAACAAAGTTTTGGCCGATTATAATCTATTAAACATCATAATAAGTAAATAACTTTCAACCTCGAGGTAAACAGAACCCCAGGATTAAGATGTTGGTGCCTCTCTCTCCTGCACACTCCAACCCGGACGAGAAAAGAAACACATGATTAGCATTTAAGATAAGTTTTTGTTGATTAAATTGCCTCCCGGCCCATTTTACACAAAAGCGGCTAAAGGCCATTGGTAAAATGTCATGCATCATTAAAAAAAATAACACTTAAAACCATGACAATAACGGTTGAGAAGTAGTTTCAAAGCAAGATAAAGGACTCGTATTTTTCATCAAAGGTTCGAGCATCAACAACTTTGTTATCCCATTTTAATATTAGAATGATCATTTTTCCTAAAAATGGCGAGGGTGAAAGAGAATGCAGATTCACCACAATTCGGGAACATGGTGCAAAATCCCAATCACATAGTTTGAGCATTTGGAGGTTATCCATCGACCTTGATTGCCAAGGTGGCTTGAGATGAGAAGTAAAACTATTTAATGAGATAATTTTGAGTTGAACACGAGCTTGAACTCAAGTTTGAGTTTTATAAATGAGTACGGACTCACCTTGAATTTAGACTTCATAAATGAGCTTGGACTAGGCTTGAATTTAAACTTGATATTCAAGCTTGAACTTAAGTTTGGACCGAGGCTCAAGTCGAACTCCAATTTGAGTTGAAGATCATTCTCGATCCAATTAAATAAATGAGTGACTTGACAAAAAATGAGATTAATTAGTCTGTATAACTTGTCATGTATCTAGTCAATTTTGAGAGATTGAGAAAATATAAACAAGCATTGGTAAGACCATGACCTAATCAAGTTATTATGGGTTGGGAATCAATCCATAGTTAATGAAGGCTGATCCTATTGCGATATTAGGACTTAATCATTATATCTTCAAAAAAATTGAAAAAATCCGAATCGGCCCAAGTGGAGAAACAACTTTGGTCAGTGGAGGTGGTGCTACCTCCCGGTGGTGGAGGGGCTTCCCTTGACAGGCAGGAAGTATCAATTATGTTGAGGCTTCTATTTTACTGTTGTCGAAATATGATTGACGATATGACAGACACAAAAAGTGCACCGAAAGACACTCGAACGGTGTGTGAAACTTAAACAAGACCGGAAACGAGGTGAGCTACTCTACATGGGATATGTGGTGATGGTGTGGTGATCATGCTAAGCATGTCGAAGGGAAAAGTTAGTACCCGAAAGAAAAATGTTAAAGTGAACATTTCACACTTAATTGACATCGATACTGCGATTCTTGATGGATGTGACAAGAATTAAAATCTAATTTCACAAACTTTATAAAGAAGATGTAAGGTTTTGAAGTGTGTGTACTATAAAGTAGTATATTGATTTATATTGATAGAAAGTTGATTTAGCTTTGTTTTAATTCATGCTCTCTTACCATCCTTTTTTCTTTGGGCTAAACATAGCTCGTCTTCTCTTTGCATTTAAAATTAAAAGCAAAGAAAGAAATTGAGACCAAAGGCTCCAAGTTACAATGCGAAATTTTGTCATTACTAACATTTAAATCACTAAAGCACAAAAAAATTATAATGAAAAAGAAGCATACACATGCTTACACTTTCATCACCTGTAAATGATGACATGAAAAGATAAACTTTACTAATAGCTTCGAAGCTATACGAGAAGTTTATACATATTACAGCAACTACTTCCTGCAACAAGTTTTTGCACTACTGACTATCTCCTACGATAAACAACAGTCTTGAGATAAAATTGTATTTGTAGAAAGCAGAGAATTTTGAAGGACACTAGGAAAATAAGAACATGGTTCAAGGTGGGTGTACGAACCTGGCGATTATCATTTTGTTATTATTTTATTGTTATCTTGCAAGCTTCGTCTTTTTTTTATTTGTTTATTTAAAAAAAAAACTCTCTTGTGCTGTGGAAATTGTGGTTAATCTTTGGTGAAAATTATTTAAGGGATAAAATAAAATATATTATATTGCGCGGGTGCGACAACTTTTCCCTCACTTATCGTTTTTGAAACGCCGAAAATCCTCATTGCCATGATAGTAATAAGATTCTCGCTCTACCTCTTTCGGTATGTAAAAAAAAAAAATTTGATGATTATTAGAGTTATTATAAATAACATAGCGAGGTTATGGTGTGTGTTCTTTAAATTATGGTTTGACCTCTCTCCATCAATCCACGAATGGATTCGATGTTAATTACAACGAGCGGCGGCTCGATGGCCCACTGATGCTTGTATGGTAACACATTCAAGTGGACAAATGCAAGGAAAGAAAATATGTGTTTGTCTTTTTTTTGAATGTAAATAATGAAACAATGAGCAGAATTATCAGCCTTTATCCCCTCTCCCGTTGTTTCCCTTTTTTTCGTGTCTTCTTTGTTGCTTCCCTCTCCTTCTTTTTTTGTGATTAGGTCACAGGGCTAGAAGGCGGCATCTGCTTTTGGGGCTCCCCAGCCTCGCGGTCTTCTCCTTTTTTGATTCAATGCTTTGTGATTCCACATCCAACAAGCGGTATTTTCCCGATCGAGGATTGACCGACTTGCTAGGTCTTGGACATGATACCGAAGTGACCCGGCATTTCCTTTTAGGGAGGGCGCGGACCGATGGGCGTTGGAGATTTTCATCCATTATCAGGTATTTCCCGATCGAGGATGCTGGATGTCATATGAAATTTGTCCGTCGGCGTTGCTCGTTTAGGAAGCGAGCCGAGTTGATGAAATTGGGTTTTCATCCGTTACCACGGTATTTCCCGATCGAGGATGAAGCCGAGATTAATAGGTCTTGGGATTTGTTCGTCGACATTGCTCGTTTGAGGAGCGAGCAAGGTTAATGAACTTTGAGTTTTTTATCCGTGCCGGTATTTACCGATCGGGGATGAACCGGATTAATGGGTCTTGGAATTTGTTTGTCGGCATTGCTCGTTTGGGAGCGAGCCAGGTTGATGAAATTTGAGATTTCATCCATTACACCGTCTTCCTACGCGATCGGGGATTAGCAGAATTAATGGGTCTTGGACTTTTTGTCGGCATTGCTCGTTTGGGAGCGAGAGCAGGGTTGATGGTGGGTTTTAAATCCATTACCCGGTATTTCCCGATCGAGGGGATGAGCACGGTTTAATGGAGTCTTGGGATTCATTCGTCGGCATTGCTCGTTTGGGAGCGAGCGGGGATTGATGTTTTTGAGTTTTCATCGATTACCCGGTATTTTCCCGATCGAGGATTAGCAGGGGATTAATGGGTCTTGGACTTTGTTCGTCGGCATTGCTCGTTTGGGAGCGAGCCGAGTTGATGAGTTTGGGTTTTTCATCCATTGCCCGTTATTTCCCGATCGGGGGATGAGCAGGATTAATGGGTCTTGGGACTTTGTTTGTCGGCATTGCTCGTTTTGGGAGTGAGCCGAGTTGATGAGTGTTGAGATATTCCTTTTTTTTTTTTAGGTGAGCTGAGGTGGGGCTTTTTCTCTCATCCATCGGTAGGCGGTACCTCCCGGTTTGAGGATTGGCCCAGGATCGGTGGGCCTTCGTAGTGGATGGGGGTTTCTCTCTCATCAGCCAGGTTGGTATCTCCAGGTACGAGGATTAACGGAGCCGACGGGCCTTGATGATCCGTTGGGAGTTTTCTCTTTCCTCCACCAACCGTTGAGAGATACTTTTCCCAGCACGTTGAGGGTTTTCTCTTCCCTCCACCAACTGCTTGGGAGTTAGGTTTTCAACAGCAGATTTGGGGGTTTTTCTCTTTCCTCCTTAGCCAGATTGGGGTTTTCTCTTTCCTCCACTCAACCGTTGGGGGTGTTCTTTTTCCAACCGTTGGGGGTTTTCTCTTTCATGAAGTGAGGTTGGGTTTTTGTTCGTATGTGGGTTCAATTGGAGTTTGATCATCATGGACTTAATGGGCCCACTTTCCATGTTAATGGACACAGGTGCAGTCTCGTATAGCCTCGGTTGAAACCGGATTGGGCTTGAATGGACCGAGTTTGATGCACTTGGAGATAGAGTCACATGGCATTGAGCTTCCTTAAGAGAAATGGTTAAATTGGGCCTTGTAGACCTTAATGGGCCTGAGATTATTTTAATGGAGCTTTGAATGGAATCTCTTGTTAAATGTTAGGTCAAGGCTTTAATTAGGGCTTAGTTGATTGGGCTTAGTTCATTTGAAATGGGAAATGGCGCGTAGTCTTGCGTTTCGTTTGAAGATGATCGGTTGGGCCTTGAAAGCCTTAATGGGCTTTGATGAGTGATTTTTTTTTCTTAGGACCTTAGTTAATTGAACTTGATTTATTTGAAATGAGGTCGCATGATCTTCTGATCCACATTGGATGATGGGCCCAATTGGGCTTTGAGAGCCTTGATGGGCCTTGATGGAAATAGGTGATATTATCGCTGCCTAATGGTAATTTGATTGCTTGATCTTATAGCTGACCTGCCATCGTGGTATGTGATGATGTGATCTTCATATGCTATCATGGTGTGAGATGATGTGATCTCCATGCTTTATCATGGTGTGAGATGATATGATTGATACACGTAGGTATCACCTTGGGCCAGAACATGATTAATGAGAAATGGACGCTTGGGCTTATTACTCTCCTTGCACTCTCTTGGACAATAGGGCAATGGGGAGAGCCTTGCACTTTAGTAGGAGGGAGAACCTTGGGGTGAAACAACATCTCTCCTCTCCAAGAAGGAATTAAATGGGTTTTTATATCTACCGAAAGAGGGAGTATTTTGGTCTGCATAAGATGCTGCAACTTCTCCTTGTTTTTGAGGGTGTGAGGAGAGGGGAGGGTAACTTTGGAAATATTTTGATTATGCCTTTTGCTTTATGGTAGGTGTGAGGGAAAAAGGTGGGAGTGTTTTGGACTTTGGTCACCTTTATTACACATAAATATCCCTCAGAATCATTTCTGAAGGAGATTTTCGGATCTCGCGTTTGAGACAGTTACTGGGCCTTCCCCTTTTGAGAATTTGAGGCCTGACTAGCCAAAATAGAAACCCACATGTACGTACGTGTGGTCCAATGAACCAATTGGGGCTATTTGAGCCCATTTAAGAGCTATTAGGGGGTTTTATTCCCTCGTGTAATTTTAATAAAATATATGCCCGAGAATCCCAGGTCATACACGTATGCAGCCCTCTTGGCATATATTTTTTTATTTCTCTTCCTTCTTTCTTTTTCTACTGATTTTTTTCTTTCTCTCAATTTTCTTTTCTCTTTCCTTCCTTTTTTCCTTCTCTGCCTCTTTTTTTTGCTGGTTTTCTTCTCCTCTTTCACTTTTTTTTTGTATGTTTTATTTTTTTTCTTCTTTTTCTTTTCTTCTTTTTTTTTTCTTCTTCTTTTTTTTAAACAAGCTTTTCTCCCCTCTAAGTATTGTAATTATCATCCTTCCTCTTTTTTTATATGCATATTTTTCATCAAACGGATATCATCTTATTCCCTTTTTTTTCTTTTCTTTCCCCCCTTTTTTTTGGACGATGTCATCATTTCTCTCTCTTTTTTTGTATTCTCAATTGTTATTATTATTTTTTGCCAATAAAGGATCGTGTTAGCATGTAACGCTTCCCCCTCCCTTTTTATTTTGACTTTGGTCAAAATCGACCAGCGGATGGAGTCTTACGCAGCAATGCGTTCAGGTATCTCCGTTCAATTTTGATTTCGGTCAAAATAGGCAGCCTCTCCATGTACACCGCCGGAGAGGGATTATTTCATACATTTTAAGCTAATAAGGGGGCTCGACCTCGCCTGGGCGCCAAGACATTCGATTAAGTCTCTTGGGCGGCCAATCCCTCGTATTCCGACAGGAAAGGGGCTGGAGGGAGGGGGCGACAGACGCGCGCATGGGAGGCTTCGCGAAAGGGCAAGGCGGTCACTCCGCCCCCTGGCATTCACGACCCTCCTGCGGGTGGCTGGCAGGCGTGGCAGAGAGTCAGTGCAGCAGGGACAGTACCCCGACTGCCGAGGGCGACAACGGCTCCCTCCTGGACTCGCCATGCGGGCAGACTCTCCGGCGAGCCTCCTCCTTGCGTCGGCGACAGACCTTCACGGCTCCTCCCAGTGGTTCTGCTTGCTCCATCGGGCCTGCGCGAGGGTGCTCCGCCTCTTCTTCCTGCGGCCTGCCTCCTTCACCGAGCCGCTGGTCCGCGCGAGGGTGCTCCGCCCTCTTCTTCCTGCGGCTTCCCGCCTTCCCCGACCCGCAGCACCCGGGGGGCTGGTCCGCGCGAGTTCTCCGCCCTCTTCTTCCCAGTCAGCAGCCCCTTTGGCGAGTTCTCCTTCCCTGCGCACTGCCGGGTCTTCCGGCTGTCGACCACGGTGAGGGGCCTTCCTTGTTGGCGTTCGGCATCTTCGACCTCCTCGGCTTGCCGAAGGGACTTGCGGCCGTCGTCAGCCTGGCAGGGGAGGCTCGGCTGGCAGAGGTGGGCACGGGTCCGGTCGGACTACGCTTTGTGAGGTGCGGTCCGATTTCCTCAGACTTCACGCAAATGTTGTGGCGGCCTTTTGAGGAGCCCTCCTCCCTTCTTCTCATCAGTCGGCCTTGGCCTATTCGCGGACTGCCTTTTGCAGGGACTCTCTTGCGGCTCTTGCTGCGCGTATGGAGGCTGTCATCGACCGTCGTAGCACCTGCAGGAGACGGTGGCTACGCTGACCCGGGGTGCTGTCCTCTTCTCCGTGCAGGCATAACTGACGCCCCCGAGCCACTTGGGGCCTCCAGAGCTGCAGCGGCACTTCCGTGATAGAGCAGGTTTCCGGCGGCAGGGACTTCTTCGGCAGACGGGGAGGTCTATCCGGTGAGAGATTTTTTTTCTTCGCCACCCTTTCTACCCGTTCCCCCTTTCTTCTCTTTTTTTTTTTTTTACTGCCAGACTTGTTCTAAACAGGCGGCTTCTTTTTCCTTCTCATTTTTCTTTGATATGCAAAGGAGGGCTCTCCCTTGTCAGTCCTGGCTTCAGATGTCCTGGCTTCAGAGCCATCGGCGGCGCGCTTTGCTTTTCGGTGGGCTTACTTCCCCCCTCTTCTTCTCCCTTTTTCTTTTTTTTGAAAAACCTTTCGATAATCTGCAGGACTCGGGTTTAGAACTGTCGGATGGTCTCTTTGCCTTCCTGTCATCATTCATTCATGTTTTCGAATCATCTTATGTTCATGCTTCATTTGTTTCCATCTTTTCTTTTGACGTCAGAATGCTGTGCATGGCTTTGTGTGCTTTAAACTCACTCTTGTTTTACTAAAGACATGGCATTGTATTGAATTTGTATCTGAAAAGTAGGACTGAGATCGGTTGGCTGCGATCTTGGATAGACTGGGCCGATTGACACATGATAGGGTTTAATGAATAAACAAGTGCGTCGTTGACCCCTCCGTTGGGGGATCGTTGGCATTAGGCCTAAAGAAGATGACCTTTGTCTCCGACCATCCTTCCGGGGAGCCATGGCCGGTTGACTTGAAATAAATAAATAAATAAATAAATAAATAACTGCTGAAAAAGGCGGTCGATAGAGCCCTCCATTGGAGGACCGTTGGCGTTCGAAACTTGGATGAAGATGACACATTCTGCAGGCGACCATTCCCTTCGGGGTCGTGGTTTGATCGGTTTAATGAATGATACATAAACGCCCTTGACTGCCCCGTCTGGTTGTGTGCTTAGCGAACATTTTTTTTGATGACAGTTGCTTCACTTGTAGTCTTTTTTTTTTTAACTCTCACGTTGTGCATAGATGCTGCATTTATTTTTTTTGACAAAGAGAGTGTTTTGATCCTCCCTCCTTTTTTTTGCTAGTCCGTTGGAATGCGAAAAGTTTATGACACACTCACATTTAATACGGGGTTAACAGTGGGCGAAAAGAAGCAAAAGCAATAAAATTTTATAGGTTGACGTTGAACACTCTAAAAATAAAAAAGAAGTCTTAAATTTTTTAGAGAAATAACTCCTAATGAAAATCAAAGTATTATACATATATACAACTTTTTCTGCCAAAGCCAAATTGTGTCGACATGTGCTTTTAGTCTTTTAGACTTCACAGTATGAGCTAGTTCATGGGTCCAATGTTCACGGTTTCGGTTTTAAACCAAACTAT
>CM069924.1:44406144-44439798 GCA_036172225.1 Cryptocoryne crispatula var. balansae | reverse complement strand
AACCTAAAGCCTAAACCCTAGGCCACAAGCCTAAACCTAAACATACACAAGCCTCTAAACCACAAGCCTAAACCACTAAACCTAAACCACAAACCACAAACCACAAACCCTAAACTAAACCCTAAGCCACTAAGCACTAAGCCACAAGCCTACAAACTACTAAACCACTAGCCTCGCCTAAACCACAAGCCACAAACCACTAACCCTAAACCTAAACCACTAAACCCTAAACCACTAAACTACAAGCCTAAACCACAAACTACAAGCCACAAACCACAAACCACTAAACCACAAACTACTAGTACTAAACCACAAACCACAAACCACTACAAACTACAAACCACAAACCACAAGCCACTGAAGCCACAAACCACAAGCCACTAAGCCACAAAATACAAACCACTGAAATACAAACCTATAAACCACAAGCCACTAAACCTAAGCCACAAACTACAAACCCAAAACTACAAGCCACTAAGGCACAAACCCTAAGCCACTAGACCACAAACTACAAGCCACTGAAATACAAATACAAATACAAGCCACAAACCTAAACCACCAAGCCACTAAGCCACTTTAAGCCACTGAAAGCACAAACCTACAAACCTACAAATACAAACCACTGAAGCCACAAGCCACTAAACCTAAACCACAACCCACAAAGTACTGAAACCACTATAAATACAAACCACTGAAACCTACAAACCACAAACAATAAACCACTAAACCCTAAACCACAAACCACAGAAACCTACAAACCACAAACCACAAACCACAAAGCCTAAACCGGCCTAAACCACAAACCACAAATACCTAATACAAACCACTTCAAACCTTTAAACCCTAAACCACTAAACTATAAACCCTGAAACCACTAAACCCCAAGCCACTAAACTACAAACCACAATACAAACCACTAGACCTAAACCCTAAAACCCCAAACCACAAACCACAAACCACAAACTACTAAACCACAAACCACAAACCACTAGACCAAAGCCATAAACCACAAACTACTAAACTATAAACCACTAAACCATAAACCATACAACCACAAACTACAAACCTGAATACTGAATTACTGAATACTGTGAATACTGAATACTGAATACTGAATACTGAATACTGAATACTGAATACTGAATACTGAATACTGAATACTGAATACCTGAATACCTAGACACTGAATACTGAATACTCAGAATACTGAATACAGCATTTTCAGATACCTAGACTGGAATACTGAATACTGAATACTGAATACCTGAATACTGAATATACTGAATACTGAATACTGAATTACTGAATACTGAATACTGAATACCAGGCCATGAAGTACACTGTGATACTGAATAGCTGAATAGCAGAAGCCTTGAATACTGAATGCACAGATACCTGAATACTGAATACTGAATACTGAATACTGAATACTGAATACTGAATACTGGGAATACTGAATACTGAATGCTACTGAATACTGAATACTGAATACTGAATACTGAATACTGGATACTGAATACCTGAATACCAGATACTGAATACTGAATACTGAATACTGAATACTGAATACTGAATACTGTGTACTGAATACTGAATACTGAATTACTGAATACTGAATACTGAATACTGAATACCCTGGATACTGGAATACACAGAATACTAGACGTACTGAATACTGAATACTGAATACTGAATACAGATACTAGTATGAAACATACCTGAACAAGTACTAGCACTGAATACTAACAAGTAGCATGAATACTGGAATACCAGATACCTAGATACTGAATACAGATACTGAATGGGCTACTGAATACTGAATACCTGAATACTAGATACTGAATACTGAATAGAATACCTGAATACCAGATACTAGATACTGAATACTAGATACTGAATTACTAGATACAGAATACTAGATACCTAGATACAGATACTGAATACTAGAATACACAATACTGAATACTGAATACTGAATACTGAATACTGAATACTGAATACCTGGATACTGAATACCTAGTACTAGATACTGAATACTGAATACTGAATACTGAATACCTAGACCTAGACCTAGATACTGGGTAACTAGATACTGAATACTAGATACTGAATACTGAATACTGAATACTGAATACTGAAATACCTAGATACTAGATACTGGAATACTAGAATACTGAATACTGAATACCAGATACTGGAATACTGAATACTAGATACTGAATACTGAATACTGAATACTGAATACTGAATACTGAATACCTGAATACTAGATACTGGATACTGAATACTAGATACTGAATACTGAATACACTGGAATACTGAATACTAGAATACTGAATACTGAATACTAGATACTGAATACTGAATACTGAATACTAGATACTAGATACTGAATACTAGATACCTGAATACTGAATACAGATACTGAATACCTGAATGCTGAATACTGAATACCTAGAATACTGAATACTGGATACACAGAATACTGAATACTAGATACACAGATACTGAATACCTGGTACTGAATGCACAGATACAAGATTACTGGGCCACTGAATACACAGATACTGAATACCTAGAATACTGAATACAGATACCTGAATACTAGATACTGAATACTAGATACTAGATACTAGATACTGAATACTAGATACTAGATACTAGATACTGATATTACTAGATACTAGAATACCTAGATACCAGATACTAGATACAGATACTGAATACTGAATACTAGATACAGATACTGAATACACTGGATACTGAAATTACTGGGATACTGAATACTAGACCTGAATTACCTAGATACAGATACTAGATACCTAGACCCTAGACCCAGATACTGGATTACCAGATACTAGAATACTAGATACACACAGATACTAGATACTGGATACTGGTACTAGATACCTAGATACTGGAATACACAGATACTGGATTACTGGACAGATACTGAATACTGAATACTGCTAGATACCTGGATACTGAATACTAGATACTGAATACTGGAATACTAGATACACAGATACTGGGCCTAGATACTGAATACTAGATACTAGATACCTAGATACTGAATACTGAATACCAGATACAGATACTGAATACTAGATGCCTAGATACTGAATACTGGATACTGAATACTGAATACTGAATACTGGTGCTGAATACTGAGATACCTGGATACTGAGATACTGGAATACTGAATACTGGAATACTGAATACTAGATACTAGATACTAGATACCTAGATACTGAATACTAGATACTGAATACTAGATACTAGATACTAGATACCTAGATACACAGATACTGAATACTGAATACTGAATACTAGATACAGATACTAGATACTAGGCCTGAATACACAGATACTAGATACCTAAGATACACTAGATACCTAGATACTGAGATACTGAATACTAGATACTGGAATACAGATACCTAGATACTGAATACAGATACCTGGATACTAGATACTGATACCTAGATACCAGATACTGGGCCCTAGATACTGAATACTGGAATACTGAATACTGGATACTAGATACCTAGATACAGATACTGAATACACAGATACTGAATACTGAATACTGAATACAGATACAGATACTGAGATACTGAGATACTGAATACTGAATACTGAATACTGAATACAGATACAGATACCTAGATACTAGATACTGAATACTAGATACTAGATACTGAATACAGATACTAGATACAGATACTGAATACTAGATACTAGATACAGATACAGATACCAGATACTGAATACAGATACTAGATACTAGATACTGAATACAGATACTGAATACTGAATACCTAGATACTGATACTGAATACTGAATACTGAATACTGAATACTGAATACAGATACCTGAATACTGAATACTGAATACTGAATACTGAATACTGAATACAGATACTGAATACTGAATACTGAATACTAGATACTGAATACTGAATACAGATACTGAATACTAGATACTGAATACTAGATACTGAATACTGAATACCTAGATACTGAATACTAGATACCTAGATACTGAATACCTAGATACAGATACCTAGATACTGAATACTGAATACTGAATACTGAATACAGAATACTGAATACCTAGGCCACTAGATACCTGAATACTAGATACTAGATACTGAATACCAGATACTGAATACTAGATACTACTGAATACTAGATACTGAATACTAGATACACAGATACCTGAATACTAGATACTGGAATACTAGATACTGAATACTGAATACACTAGATACAGATACTAGATACTGGGAATACTGAATACTGAATACTGAATACAGATACTGAATACTGAATACTAGATACTGAATACTGAATACTGAATACTGAATACAGATACTGAATACAGATACTGAATACTGAATACTGAATACTGGAATACAGATACAGATACTGAATACTAGATACCAGATACTGAATACTGAATACTGAATACTGAATACTGAATACAGATACTGAATACTGAATACAGATACTGAATACTGAATACTGAATACTGAATACTGAATACAGATACTGAATACTGAATACTGAATACTGAATACTGAATACTAGATACTGAATACTGAATACAGATACAGATACTGAATACTGAATACTGAATACTGAATACTGAATACTGAATACTGAATACTGAATACTGAATACCTGAATACTGAATACCTGAATACTGAATACTGAATACAGATACTGAATACTGAATACTGAATACTGAATACTGAATACTGAATACCAGATACTGAATACTGAATACTGAATACTGAATACTGAATACTGAATACTGAATACTGAATACTGAATACTGAATACTGAATACTGAATACTGAATACCTGAATACTGAATACTGAATACTGAATACTGAATACAGATACTGAATACTGAATACTGAATACTGAATACAGATACTGAATACTGAATACAGATACTGAATACTGAATACCTGAATACTGAATACTGAATACTAGATACTGAATACTGAATACTAGATACTGAATACTGAATACTGAATACTAGATACTGAATACTAGATACTAGATACTGAATACTAGATACTGAATACTAGATACTGAATACTGAATACAGATACTAGATACTGAATACTGAATACTAGATACAGATACTGAATACTGAATACTAGATACAGATACTGAATACTGAATACTGAATACTGAATACAGAATACTAGATACCTGAATACTGAATACTGAATACAGATACTGAATACTGAATACTGAATACTGAATACTAGATACTGAATACTGAATACAGATACAGATACTGAATACTAGATACAGAATACTGAATACTGAATACTAGATACTGAATACAGATACCTAGATACTGAATACTGAATACTGAATACTGAATACTAGATACTGAATACTGAATACTGAATACCTAGATACTGAATACTGAATACTGAATACTGAATACTGAATACTGAATACTGAATACTAGATACTGAATACTAGATACTGAATACTGAATACCAGATACTGAATACTGAATACTAGAATACTGAATACCTAGATACTGA
The DNA here is from genome assembly GCA_036172225.1 of Cryptocoryne crispatula var. balansae. Taxonomy (NCBI): domain Eukaryota; kingdom Viridiplantae; phylum Streptophyta; class Magnoliopsida; order Alismatales; family Araceae; genus Cryptocoryne; species Cryptocoryne crispatula. Next base: position 44,434,222 of record CM069924.1, on the reverse strand, counting down.
ATACTGAATACTGAATACTGAATACTGAATACTAGATACTGAATACTGAATACTGAATACTAGATACTGAATACTAGATACTGAATACACAGATACTGAATACTGAATACTAGATACTGAATACTGAGATACTGAATACTAGACCACTGAATACTGAATACTGAATACTGGAATACTGAATACTGAATACTAGATACTGAATACTGAATACTGAATACTGAATACTGAATACTGAATACTGAATACTGAATACTGAATACTGAATACCAGATACTGAATACTGAATACTAGATACAGATACTGAATACTGAATACTGAATACTGAATACTGAATACTGAATACTGAATACTGAATACCTAGATACTGGAATACTGAATACTGAATACTGAATACTGAATACTGAATACTGAATACCTAGATACTGAATACTGAATACTGAATACTAGATACTGAATACTGAATACTGAATACCAGATACTGAATACTGAATACCTGAATACTAGATACTAGATACAGAATACCTGAATACTGAATACTGAATACTGAATACTGAATACAGATACTGAATACTGAATACTAGATACAGATACTAGATACTGAATACTGAATACTAGATACAGATACTGAATACCAGATACTGAATACTGAATACTGAATACTGAATACTGAATACTAGATACTGAATACTGAATACTGAATACTGGATACTAGATACTGAATACTGAATACTAGATACCTAGATACTGAATACTGAATACTAGATACTGAATACTGAATACTAGATACTGAATACTAGATACCTGAATACTGAATACTGAATACTGAATACTGAATACTAGATACTAGATACTGAATACTGAATACTAGATACAGATACTGAATACCTAGATACTAGATACTGAATACTGAATACTGAATACTGAATACTGAATACTAGATACTGAATACTAGATACTGAATACTAGATACTAGACCACTGAATACTGAATACTGAATACTAGATACTGAATACTGAATACTGAATACTGAATACTGAATACTAGATACAGATACTGAATACTGAATACTGAATACTGAATACTGAATACAGATACTGAATACTGAATACTGAATACAGATACAGATACTGAATACTGAATACTGAATACTGAATACTGAATACTGAATACTCAGATACTGAATACTAGATACTGAATACTAGATACTGAATACACAGATACTGAATACAGATACTGAATACTAGATACTGAATACCTAGATACTGAATACTGGAATACTGAATACTGAATACTAGATACTGAACCTGAATACTGAATACTGAATACTGAATACTGAATACTAGATACTGAATACTGAATACTGAATACTGAATACTGAATACTAGATACTGAATACTGAATACTGAATACTGAATACCTAGATACAGATACTGAATACTGAATACTGAATACTGAATACTAGATACTGAATACTGAATACCTAGACCTGAATACTGAATACTAGATACTGAATACTAGATACAGATACTGAATACTGAATACTGAATACTGAATACTGAATACAGATACTGAATACTGAATACTAGATACTAGATACCAGATACTGAATACAGATACTGAATACTAGATACTGAATACTAGATACTAGATACTGAATACTGAATACTAGATACTAGATACTGAATACTAGATACAGATACTGAATACTGAATACTGAATACCTAGATACTGAATACTAGATACACAGATACTGAATACTGAATACTGAATACAGATACTGAATACTAGATACTGAATACCAGATACTGAATACTGAATACTAGATACTGAATACTAGATACTGAATACTGGATACTGGCCATGAGATACTGAATACTGAATACTGACTGAATACTGGAATACTGTACAGATACTGAATACTGGATACTGAATACTGGATACTGAATACTGAATACTGAATACTGGAATACTGAATACTGACCTAGATACTGGATGATACTGAATACTGAATACTAGATACAGATACTGAATACTGAATACCTGAATACTGAATACAGATACTGAATACTGGATACTGGATACAGATACTAGATACTGAATACTGAATACTGAATACTGAATACTGATACACAGATACTGAATACTGAATACTGAATACTGAATACTGGATACTGAATACTGAATACTGAATACTGAATACTGAATACTGAATACTGAATACTGGATACTGAATACTGAATACTGAATACTGAATACTGAATACTAGATACTGAATACTGAATACTGAATACTGGATACTAGATACCAGATACTAGATACTGAATACTGAATACTGAATACTGAATACTAGAATACTGAATACTGAATACTGAATACTGAATACTGAATACTGAATACTGAATACCAGATACTGAATACAGATACTGAATACTGAATACTGAATACTGGATACTGAATACTGAATACTAGATACTGAATACTGAATACTGAATACTGAATACTGAATACTGAATACTGAATACTAGATACTGAATACTGAATACTGAATACCTGAATACTGAATACTGAATACTGAATACTGAATACTGAATACTGAATACTGGAATACTGAATACTAGATACTGAATACTGGAATACTGAATACTGAATACTGGATACTGAATACTGAATACACTGAATACTGAATACTGAATACAGATACTGAATACTGAATACTGAATACTGGATACTGAATACTGAATACTGGATACTGAATACTGAATACTGAATACTGAATACTGAATACTGAATACTAGATACTAGATACTAGATACTGAATACTGAATACTGAATACTAGATACTGAATACTGAATACTGGATACTGAATACTGAATACTGAATACTGAATACTGAATACTGAATACTGAATACTGAATACTAGATACTGGATACTGAATACTGAATACTGGATACTGAATACTGAATACTAGATACTGAATACTGAATACTGAATACTGAATACTGAATACTGGATACTAGATACTGAATACTGAATACTGAATACTGAATACTGAATACTGAATACTGAATACTGAATACTGAATACTGAATACTGGATACTGAATACTGAATACTGAATACTGAATACTGAATACAGATACTGAATACTGGATACTGAATACTGAATACCAGATACAGATACTGAATACTGAATACTGAATACTGAATACTGAGTACTGAATACTGAATACTAGATACTGAATACTGAATACTGAATACTGGATACTGAATACTGAATACTGAATACTAGATACTGAATACTGAATACTGAATACTGAATACCTAGATACTGAATACTGAATACTGAATACTAGATACTGAATACTGAATACTGAATACTGGATACTGAATACTGAATACTGAATACAGATACTGAATACTGAATACTGAATACTGAATACTGGATACTGAATACTGAATACTGAATACTGAATACTGAATACTGATACCAGATACTGAATACTAGATACTGAATACTGAATACTGAATACTAGATACTGAATACAGATACCTAGATACTGAATACTGAATACTGAATACTGAATACTGAATACTGAATACTGAATACTAGATACTGAATACAGATACTGAATACTGAATACTGAATACTGAATACTGAATACTGAATACTGAATACTGAATACTGAATACTGAATACTGAATACTGAATACTGAATACCTAGATACTGAATACTGAATACTGAATACTGAATACTAGATACTGAATACTAGATACTAGATACTGAATACTGGATACTGAATACTGAATACTAGATACTAGATACTAGATACTGAATACTGAATACTGAATACTGAATACTAGATACTGAATACTGAATACTAGATACTGAATACTAGATACCAGATACTGAATACTGAATACTAGATACTGAATACTGAATACTGAATACTGAATACTAGATACTGAATACTAGATACTGAATACTGAATACTGAATACTGAATACTGAATACTGAATACCTAGATACTGAATACTGAATACTGAATACTAGATACAGATACTGAATACCTAGATACTGAATACTGAATACTGAATACTAGATACTGAATACTAGATACTAGATACTGAATACTGAATACTAGATACTAGATACTAGATACTGAATACAGATACTAGATACTGAATACTGAATACTGAATACTAGATACTAGATACTGAATACACAGATACTAGATACTGAATACTGAATACTGAATACTGAATACCAGATACTAGATACTGAATACTGAATACTGAATACTGAATACTGAATACTGAATACTGAATACTGAATACTAGATACAGATACAGATACTGAATACTGAATACTGAATACTGAATACTAGATACTGAATACTGAATACTGAATACTAGATACTGAATACTGAATACTGAATACTGAATACTGAATACTGAATACTGAATACCTGAATACTGAATACTGAATACTGAATACAGATACTGAATACTGAATACTGAATACTAGATACTGAATACTGAATACTGAATACTGAATACAGATACTGAATACTGAATACTGAATACTGAATACTGAATACTAGATACTGAATACCTGAATACAGATACTGAATACAGATACTAGATACTGAATACTGAATACTGAATACAGATACTGAATACTGAATACTGAATACTGAATACCTGAATACTGAATACTAGATACTAGATACTGGATACAGATACTGAATACTGAATACTGAATACTGAATACTGGTACTGAATACTGAATACTGAATACAGATACTGAATACTGAATACTGAATACTGAATACTAGATACCAGATACTGAATACTGAATACTGAATACCTAGATACTGAATACTGAATACTGAATACTGAATACTGAATACTGAATACTAGATACTGAATACTGAATACTGAATACTGAATACTGAATACTGAATACTGAATACTGAATACTGAATACTGAATACTGAATACTAGATACTGAATACTGAATACTGAATACTGAATACTGAATACTGAATACTAGATACTGAATACTGATACTAGATTACTGAATACCTGAATACTAGAATACTGAATACTGAATACTGAATACTGAATACTGGAATACTGGAGGATACTGGAATACTGAATACTGAATACAGATACTGAATACTGAATACTAGATACTGAATACTGAATACTGAATACTAGATACTGAATACTGAATACTGAATACTGGATACTGAATACTGAATACTGGAATACTGGAATACACTGGATACTGGAATACTGAATACTGAATACTGGAATACTGAATACTAGATACTGAATACTGAATACTGAATACTGAATACTGAATACTGAATACTGAATACTGAATACTGAATACTGAATACTGAATACTAGATACTGAATACTAGATACTGAATACTGAATACTGAATACTGAATACTGAATACTGAATACTGAATACTGAATACTGAATACTGAATACTGAATACTGAATACTGAATACTGAATACTGAATACTAGATACTGAATACTGAATACTGAATACTGAATACTGAATACTGAATACTGAATACTGAATACTGAATACCTGAATACTGAATACTGAATACTGAATACTGAATACTGAATACTGAATACTGAATACTGAATACTGAATACTGAATACTGAATACTAGATACTGAATACTGAATACTGAATACTGAATACTGAATACTGAATACTGAATACTGAATACTGAATACTGAATACTGAATACTGAATACTGAATACCTGAATACTGAATACTGAATACTGAATACTGACCTGAATACTGAATACTGAATACTAGACCACTGAATACTGAATACTGAATACTGAATACTGAATACTAGATACTGAATACTAGATACTGAATACTGAATACTGAATACTGAATACTGAATACTGAATACTAGATACCAGATACTGAATACTGAATACTGAATACTGAATACTGAATACTGAATACTAGATACTGAATACTGAATACCTGAATACTGAATACTGAATACTGAATACTGAATACTGAATACAGATACTGAATACTGAATACTGAATACTGAATACTGAATACTGAATACTGAATACTGAATACCAGATACTGAATACTGAATACTGAATACTGAATACCTAGATACTGAATACTGAATACTGAATACTGAATACTAGATACTGAATACTAGATACTAGATACTGAATACTGAATACTGAATACTGAATACTGAATACTGAATACTGAATACTAGATACTGAATACTGAATACTGAATACCTGAATACTAGATACTGAATACTGAATACTGAATACTAGATACTGAATACTGAATACTGAATACTGAATACTAGATACTGAATACTGAATACTGAATACCTAGATACTGAATACTGAATACTGAATACTGAATACTAGATACTAGATACTGAATACTGAATACTGAATACTGAATACTAGATACAGATACTGAATACTAGATACTAGATACTGAATACTGAATACTGAATACTAGATACTGAATACTGAATACTGAGATACCTAGATACTAGATACTGAATACAGATACTGAATACTGAATACTGAATACTGAATACTGAATACTGAATACTAGATACTGAATACTGAATACTGAATACTGAATACTGAATACTGAATACTGAATACTGAATACTGAATACTGAATACTGAATACTGAATACTGAATACTGAATACTGAATACTGAATACTGAATACTGAATACTGAATACTGAATACTGAATACTGAATACTGAATACTGAATACTGAATACTGAATACTGAATACTGAATACTGAATACTGAATACCAGATACTGAATACTGAATACTGAATACTGAATACTGAATACTAGATACTGAATACTGAATACTGAATACTGAATACTGAATACCAGATACTGAATACTGAATACTGAATACTGAATACTGAATACTAGATACTAGATACTGAATACTGAATACTGAATACTGAATACTGAATACTGAATACTGAATACTGAATACTGAATACTGAATACTAGATACTGAATACTGAATACCTGGATACTGAATACTGAATACCTAGATACTGAATACTGAATACTAGATACTGAATACTGAATACTGAATACTGAATACTGAATACTGAATACTGAATACTGAATACTGAATACTGAATACTGAATACCTGAATACTGAATACTGAATACTGAATACCTAGATACTAGATACTGAATACTGAATACTGAATACTGAATACTGAATACTGAATACTAGATACTGAATACCTGAATACTGAATACTAGATACTGAATACTGAATACTAGATACTGAATACTGAATACAGATACTGAATACTGAATACTGAATACTAGATACTGAATACTGAATACTGAATACTGAATACTGAATACTGAATACTGAATACTAGATACTGAATACTGAATACTGAATACAGATACTGAATACTGAATACTGAATACTGAATACTAGATACTGAATACTGAATACAGATACAGATACTGAATACTGAATACAGATACTGAATACTGAATACTGAATACTAGATACTGAATACTGAATACTGAATACTGAATACTAGATACTGAATACTGAATACTGAATACTGAATACTGAATACAGATACTGAATACTGAATACTGAATACTGAATACTGAATACTAGATACAGATACTGAATACTGAATACTGAATACTGAATACTGAATACTGAATACTGAATACTGAATACTGAATACACAGATACTGAATACTGAATACTGAATACTGAATACTGAATACTGAATACTGAATACTAGATACTGAATACTGAATACTGAATACTGAATACTGAATACTGAATACTGAATACTGAATACTGAATACCTGAATACTGAATACTGAATACTGAATACTGAATACTGAATACTGAATACTGAATACTGAATACTGAATACCAGATACTAGATACTGAATACTGAATACTGAATACTGAATACTAGATACTGAATACTGAATACTAGATACTGAATACTGAATACTGAATACTGAATACTGAATACTGAATTACTGAATACTGAATACTGAATACTGAATACTGAATACTGAATACTGAATACTGAATACTAGATACCTAGATACTGAATACTGAATACTGAATACTGAATACTGAATACTGAATACTGAATACTAGATACTGAATACTGAATACTGAATACTAGATACTGAATACTGAATACTAGATACCTAGATACTGAATACTGAATACTAGATACAGATACTGAATACTGAATACTGAATACTGAATACTGAATACTGAATACTGAATACTGAATACTAGATACTGAATACTGAATACTGAATACTGAATACTGAATACTAGATACTGAATACTGAATACTGAATACCTGAATACTGAATACTGAATACTGAATACTGAATACTGAATACTGAATACTGAATACTGAATACTGAATACTGAATACAGATACAGATACTAGATACTGAATACTGAATACTGAATACTGAATACTGAATACCTAGATACTGAATACTGAATACTGAATACACAGATACTGAATACTGAATACTGAATACTGAATACTGAATACTGAATACTGAATACTGAATACTGAATACTGAATACTGAATACTAGATACTGAATACTAGATACAGATACTGAATACTGAATACTAGATACTGAATACTGAATACTGAATACTGAATACTAGATACTAGATACTGAATACTAGATACTGAATACTGAATACTGAATACTGAATACTGAATACTGAATACTGAATACTGAATACCTAGATACTGAATACTGAATACAGATACTGAATACTGAATACACAGATACTGAATACTGAATACTGAATACTGAATACTGAATACTGAATACTGAATACAGATACTGAATACTGAATACTAGATACTGAATACTGAATACTGAATACTGAATACTGAATACTGAATACTGAATACTGAATACTGAATACTAGATACTGAATACTGAATACTGAATACTGAATACTAGATACTGAATACTGAATACTGAATACTGAATACTGAATACTGAATACCTGAATACTGAATACTGAATACTGAATACTGGATACTGAATACTGAATACTGAATACTGAATACTGAATACAGATACTGAATACTGAATACTGAATACTGAATACTAGATACTGAATACTGAATACTGAATACAGATACTGAATACTGAATACTGAATACTGGATACTGGATACTGGATACTGAATGAATACTGAATACTGGATACTGAATACTGAATACTGAATACTGAATACTGAATACTGAATACTGAATACTGGATACTGAATACTGAATACTGAATACTGAATACTGAATACTGAATACTGAATACTGAATACTGAATACTGAATACTAGATACTGAATACTGAATACTAGATACTGAATACTGAATACTGAATACTGAATACTGAATACTGAATACTGAATACTGGATACTGAATACTGAATACTGAATACTGGAATACTGAATACTGAATACTGAATACTGGATACTGAATACTGGATCTGAATACTGGATACTGAATACTGAATACTGAATACTGAATACTGAATACTGAATACTGAATACAGATACTGGATACTGAATACTGAATACTGAATACTGAATACTGAATACTGAATACTGGATACTGGAATACTGAATACTGAATACTGAATACTGAATACTGGATACTGAATACTGAATACCAGATACTGAATACTGAATACAGATACTGAATACTGGAATACTGAATACTGAATACTGAATACTGAATACTAGAATACTGAATACCTGAATACTGAATACTGAATACTGAATACTGAATACTGGATACTGAATACTGAATACTGAATACTGAATACTGAATACTGAATACACTGAATACTGAATACTGAATACTGAATACTGGATACTGGATACTGAATACTGAATACTGAATACTGAATACTGAATACTGGATACTGAATACTGGATACTGGATACTGAATACTGAATACTGAATACTGAATACTGGATACTGAATACTGAATACTGGATACTGAATACTGGATACTGAATACTGAATACTGAATACACTAGATACTGAATACTGAATACTGAATACTGAATACTGAATACTGAATACAGATACTGAACTGAATACTGAATACTGAATACTGGATACTGAATACTGAATACTGAATACTGAATACTGAATACCAGATACTGAATACCTGAATACAGATACTGAATACTGAATACTGAATACTGAATACTGAATGATACTGAATACTGAATACTGAATACTGGAATACTGAATACTGGGCCTGAATACTGAATACTGAATACTGAATACTAGATACTGAATACTGAATACTGAATACTGAATACAGATACTGAATACTGAATACTGAATACTGAATACTGAATACTGAATACTGAATACTGAATACTGAATACTGAATACTAGATACTAGATACTGAATACTGAATACTGAATACTAGATACTGAATACCTGAATACTGAATACAGATACTGAATACTGAATACTGAATACTGAATACTGAATACTGAATACTAGATACTGAATACTGAATACTGAATACCTGAATACTGAATACTGAATACTGAATACTGAATACTGAATACTGAATACTGAATACTGAATACTGAATACTGAATACTGAATACTAGATACTGAATACTGAATACTGAATACTGAATACTGAATACTGAATACACAGATACTGAATACTGAATACTGAATACTGAATACTAGATACTGAATACAGATACTGAATACTGAATACTGAATACTGAATACACTGAATACTGAATACTAGATACTGAATACTGAATACTGAATACTAGATACTGAATACTGAATACTGAATACTGAATACTGAATACTGAATACTGAATACTGAATACTGAATACTGAATACTAGCTGAATACTGAATACTGAATACAGATACTGATACTGAATACTAGATACTGAATACTGAATACTGAATACTGAATACTGAATACTGAATACTGAATACTGAATACTGAATACTGAATACTGAATACTGAATACTGAATACTGAATACTGAATACTGAATACTGAATACTGAATACTAGATACTGAATACTGAATACTGAATACTAGATACTGAATACTGAATACTGAATACTGAATACTGAATACTGAATACTGAATACTGAATACTGAATACTGAATACCAGATACAGATACTGAATACTGAATACTGAATACTGAATACCTGAATACTGAATACTGAATACTGAATACTGAATACTGAATACTAGATACAGATACTGAATACTGAATACCTGAATACTGAATACTGAATACTGAATACTGAATACTAGATACTGAATACTGAATACAGATACTGAATACCTAGATACTGAATACTGAATACTAGATACTGAATACTGAATACTGAATACTGAATACTGAATACCAGATACTGAATACTGAATACTAGATACCTAGATACTAGATACTGAATACTGAATACTGAATACTGAATACTGAATACTGAATACTGAATACTAGATACACAGATACTGAATACTGAATACTGAATACTAGATACTGAATACTGAATACTGAATACTGAATACTGAATACTGAATACTGAATACTAGATACTGAATACTGAATACTGAATACTGAATACTGAATACTGAATACTGAATACTAGATACTGAATACTGGAATACAGATACTGAATACTGAATACTAGATACTAGATACTGAATACTGAATACTGAATACTGAATACTAGATACTAGATACTGAATACCTGAATACTGAATACTGGAATACTGAATACCTAGATACTGAATACTGAATACTGAATACTGAATACTGAATACTAGATACTGAATACCTAGATACTGAATACTGAATACTGAATACTGAATACTGAATACTGAATACTGAATACTGAATACTGAATACTGAATACTGAATACTGAATACTAGAATACTGAATACTGAATACTGAATACCTGAATACTGAATACTGAATACTGAATACTGAATACTGAATACTGAATACTGAATACTGAATACCTAGATACTGAATACTGAATACTGAATACTGAATACTGAATACTAGATACTGAATACTGAATACTGAATACTGAATACTGAATACTGAATACTGAATACTGAATACTGAATACTGAATACTGAATACTGAATACTGAATACTGAATACTGAATACTAGATACAGATACTGAATACTGAATACTGAATACTGAATACACTGAATACTGAATACTGAATACTGAATACTGAATACTGAATACTGAATACTAGATACTAGATACTGAATACTGAATACTAGATACTAGATACTGAATACTGAATACTGAATACTGAATACACAGATACTAGATACTGAATACTAGATACTGAATACTGAATACCTGAATACTAGATACTGAATACTGAATACTGAATACTGAATACTAGATACTAGATACTGAATGCCTAGACCACTGAATACTAGATACTGGATACAGATACTGAATACTGAATACTAGATACAGATACTAGATACTGAATACTGGATACTGAATACTGAATACTGAATACTGAATACTAGATACTGAATACTAGATACTAGATACTGAATACTGAATACCTAGATACTGAATACTGAATACTGAATACTAGATACCTAGATACTGAATACTGAATACAGATACTGGATACTGAATACTGGATACAGATACTGAATACTGAATACTGAATACTAGATACTGAATACTGAATACTGAATACTGTACAGATACTGAATACTGAATACTGAATACTGGATACTGAATACAGATACAGATACTGGATACTGAATACTGAATACTGAATACTGGATACCTAGATACTGAATACTGAATACTGAATACTGAATACTAGATACTGAATACTAGATACTGAATACTGAATACTGAATACCAGATACAGATACTGAATACTAGATACAGATACTGAATACTGAATACTGAATACTGAATACTAGATACTGAATACTGAATACTGAATACTGAATACTGAATACTGAATACTGAATACTGAATACTGAATACTGAATACTGAATACTGAATACTGAATACTAGATACTGAATACTGAATACTGAATACTGAATACTGAATACTGAATACTGAATACTGAATACTAGATACTGAATACTGAATACTGGATACTGAATACTGGATACTGAATACTGAATACTGAATACTGAATACTGAATACTGAATACTAGATACTGAATACTGAATACTGAATACTGAATACTGAATACTGAATACTGATACACAGATACTGAATACTGAATACCTGAATACTGAATACTGAATACTGAATACTGAATACTGAATACTGAATACTAGATACTGAATACTGAATACTGAATACTGAATACTGAATACTGAATACTGAATACTGAATACTGAATACTGAATACTGAATACTGAATACTGGAATACTAGATACTGAATACTGAATACTGAATACTGAATACTGAATACTGAATACTGAATACTGAATACTGAATACTGAATACTGAATACTGAATACTGAATACTGAATACTGAATACTGAATACTGAATACTGAATACTGAATACTGAATACTAGATACTGAATACTGAATACTGAATACTGAATACTCTGAATACTGAATACTGAATACTGAATACTGAATACTGAATTACTGAATACTGAATACTGAATACTGAATACTGAATACCTGAATACTGAATACTGAATACACTGAATACTGAATACTGAATACTGAATACAGATACTGAATACTGAATACTGAATACTGAATACTGAATACCTGAATACTGAATACTGAATACTGAATACTGAATACTGAATACTGAATACTGAATACTGAATACTGATACAGATACTGAATACTAGATACTGAATACTGAATACTGAATACTGAATACTGAATACTGAATACTGAATACTGAATACTGAATACAGATACTGAATACTGAATACTGAATACTAGATACTGAATACCAGATACTGAATACTGAATACTGAATACTAGATACCTGAATACTGAATACTGAATACTGAATACTGAATACTGAATACTGAATACTGAATACTGAATACTGAATACTGAATACCAGATACCAGATACTGAATACTAGATACTGAATACACTGAATACTGAATACTGAATACTGAATACTGAATACTGAATACTGAATACTAGATACTGAATACTGAATACTGAATACTAGATACTGAATACTGAATACTGAATACCAGATACTGAATACTGAATACTGAATACTAGATACTGAATACTGAATACTGAATACAGATACTGAATACTGAATACTGAATACTGAATACTGAATACTAGATACTGAATACTGAATACTGAATACTGAATACTGAATACAGAATACTGAATACTGAATACTAGATACTAGATACTGAATACTGAATACTGAATACTGAATACTGAATACTGAATACTGAATACTGAATACTGAATACAGAATACTGAATACTGAATACAGAATACTGAATACTGAATACTGAATACCTGAATACTGATACACTGAATACTGAATACTGAATACTGAATACTAGATACTGAATTACTGAATACTGAATACTGAATACTGAATACTGAATACTGAATACTGAATACAGATACACTGAATACTAGATACTGAATACTAGATACTGAATACTGAATACTAGATACTGAATACTGAATACTAGATACTGAATACTGAATACTGAATACTGATACACAGATACTGAATACTGAATACTAGATACTGAATACTGAATACTGAATACCTGAATACTGATACTGAATACCTGAATACTGAATAATACTAGATACTGAATACTGAATACTGAATACTGAATACTGAATACTGAATACTAGATACTAGATACAGATACTAGATACTGAATACCTAGATACTGAATACTGAATACTAGATACAGATACTGAATACTGAATACTAGATACTGAATACTGAATACTAGATACTAGATACAGATACACTGAATACTGAATACTAGATACTGACCTAGATACTGAATACTGAATACTAGATACTGAATACTGAATACTGATACTAGATACTGAATACTAGATACTGAATACTGAATACTGAATACTGAATACTAGATACTAGATACTGAATACTGGATACTGAATACTGAATACTGAATACTGAATACTGAATACTGAATACTAGATACTGAATACTGAATACTGAATACCTAGATACTAGATACTGAATACTGAATACAGATACTGAATACTAGATACTGAATACTGAATACTGAATACTAGATACTGAATACTGAATACTGAATACCAGATACTGAATACTGAATACTGAATACAGATACTGAATACTGAATACTGAATACTGAATACTGAATACTGAATACTGAATACTGAATACTAGATACTGAATACTGAATACCTAGATACTGCTGAATACTGAATACTGAATGAATACTGAATACTGAATACTGAATACTGAATACTGAATACTGAATACTGAATACTGAATACTGAATACTAGATACTGAATACTGAATACTAGACCACTGAATACTGAATACTGAATACTGAATACTGAATACTAGATACTGAATACTGAATACTGAATACTGAATACTGAATACTGAATACTAGATACTGAATACTAGATACCACTGAATACTGAATACTGAATACTGAATACTGAATACTGAATACTAGATACTGAATACTGAATACTGAATACTGACCTAGATACTGAATACTGAATACTGAATACAGATACCTGAATACTGAATACTGAATACTGAATACTGAATACTGAATACTGAATACTGAATACTGATACTGAATACTAGATACTGAATACTGAATACTGAATACTAGATACTAGATACTGAATACTAGATACTGAATACTGAATACTAGATACTGAATACTGAATACTGAATACAGATACTGAATACTGAATACTGAATACTAGATACTAGATACTGAATACTGAATACTAGATACTGAATACTGAATACTAGTACTGAATACTGAATACTGATACAGATACTGAATACAGATACTGAATACTGAATACTGAATACTGAATACTGAATACTGGATACTGAATACTAGATACTGAATACTGAATACTGAATACTGAATACTGAATACTGAATACAGATACTGAATACTGAATACTAGATACTGAATACTGAATACTGAATACTGAATACTGAATACTAGATACTGAATACTGAATACTGAGATACTGAATACTGAATACTGAATACTGAATACTAGATACTGAATACTGGTACTGAATACTGAATACTGAATACTAGATACTGAATACTGAATACTACTGAATACTGAATACTGAATACTAGACCACTGAATACTGAATACTGAATACTGAATACTGAATACTGAATACTGAATACTGAATACTGAATACTGAATACTGAATACTGAATACTGAATACTGAATACTGAATACTGAATACTGAATACTGAATACTGAATACTGAATACTGAATACTGAATACTGAATACTGAATACTAGATACTGAATACTGAATACTGAATACTGAATACTGAATACTGAATACTGAATACTGAATACTGAATACTGAATACCTGAATACAGATACTGAATACTAGATACTGAATACTGAATACTGAATACTGAATACTGAATACTGAATACTGAATACCTGAATACTAGATACTGAATACTGAATACTGAATACCAGATACTGAATACTGAATACTGAATACTGAATACTAGATACTGAATACTGAATACCTAGATACTAGATACTGAATACTGAATACTAGATACTAGATACTGAATACAGATACTGAATACTGAGATACTGAATACTGAATACTGAATACTAGATACTGAATACTGAATACTGAATACTAGATACTGAATACTGAATACTGAATACTGAATACTGAATACTGAATACAGATACTGAATACTGAATACTGAATACTGAATACTAGATACTGAATACTGGAATACTGAATACTGAATACACAGATACTGAATACCTGAATACTGAATACTGAATACTGAATACTGAATACTGAATACTGAATACAGATACTGAATACTGAATACTGAATACCTAGATACTGAATACTGAATACAGATACTGAATACTGAATACACAGATACTGAATACTAGATACTGAATACAGATACTGAATACTGAATACTGAATACTGAATACTGAATACACTGAATACTGAATACTGAATACTGAATACTAGATACCTGAATACTGAATACTGAATACTGGATACTGAATACTGGACCTGAATACTGAATACTGAATACAGATACTGAATACTGAATACTGAATACTGAATACTGAATACTGGATACTGGAATACTGAATACTGAATACTGGATACTGAATACTGAATACTGAATACAGATACTGAATACTGAATACTGAATACTGAATACTGGATACTGGATACTGATACTGAATACTGAATACTGAATACTGAATACTAGATACTAGATACTGAATACTGAATACTGGATACTGAATACTGAATACTGGATACACAGATACTGGAATACTGAATACTGAATACTGGATACTGAATACTGAATACTAGATACTGAATACTGGATACTGAATACTGGATACTGAATACTGAATACCTGAATACTGGATACTGAATACTGAATACTAGATACTGAATACTGAATACTGAATACAGATACTGAATACTGAATGCTAGATACTGAATACTGAATACCTGGCCACAGATACTGAATACTGAATACTGAATACTGAATACTGAATACTGAATACTGAATACTGAATACTAGATACTAGATACTGAATACTGGAATACTGCAGATACTGAATACTAGATACTGAATACTGAAGATACTGAATACTACTGCTAGATACAGATACTGATAGGCCACTGCCACTGAATACTGAATACACAGATACTGAATGCTGGTACTGAATACTGAATACTGAATACTGGAATACTGGAATACCTGAATAGATACAGATACTGAATACTGAATACTGAATACTGGAATACTGAATACTGAATACTGAATACTGAATACTGGAATACTAGATACTGAATACTGAATACTGAATACTAGATACAGATACCTAGATACTGAATACTGAATACTAGATACAGATACTGAATACTGGAATACTGAATACTGAATACTGAATACTAGAATACTGGAATACTGAATACTGAATACTGAATACAGATACTGAATACCTGAATACTAGATACTGAATACTGAATACTGAATACTGAATACTAGATACTGAATACTGAATACTGAATACAGATACTGAATACTGAATACTAGATACTAGATACTGAATACTGAATACTAGATACTGAATACTGAATACTGAATACTGAATACTGAATACTGAATACTGAATACTGAATACTGAATACCAGATACTAGATACTGAATACTGAATACTGAATACTAGATACTAGATACTGAATACCTGAATACTGAATACTGAATACTGAATACTGAATACTGAATACTGAATACCTAGATACTGAATACTGAATACTGAATACTGAATACTGAATACTGAATACTAGAATACTGAATACTGAATACTGAATACCAGATACTGAATACTGAATACAGATACTGAATACTGAATACTGAATACTGAATACTAGATACTGAATACTGAATACTGAATACTGAATACTGAATACTGAATACTGAATACTGAATACTGAATACTGAATACTGAATACTGAATACTGAATACTGAATACCTAGATACTGAATACTGAATACTGAATACTGAATACTGAATACTGAATACCAGATACTGAATACTAGATACTGAATACTGAATACTAGACCTAGATACTGAATACTGAATACTGAATACCTGAATACTGAATACTGAATACTGAATACCTGAATACTGAATACTGAATACTAGATACTGAATACTGAATACTGAATACCTGAATACTGAATACCTAGATACTGAATACTGAATACTGAATACTAGATACTGAATACTGAATACTGAATACTGAATACTGAATACTGAATACAGATACCTAGATACCTGAATACTGAATACTGAATACTGAATACTGAATACTGAATACAGATACTGAATACTAGATACTGAATACTAGATACTGAATACTAGATACTGAATACCAGATACTGAATACTGAATACACTGAATACTGAATACTAGAATACTGAATACTAGATAGGAATACCTAGATACTGACCACTACAGATACTAGATACTGAATGCTGATACTAGATACTGTTACTAGAATACTGGGCTAAGATACTGGAATACCTAGGACTACTGAATACTGAATACTGAATACTGAATACTAGACCACATAGATACTGAATACTGAATACTAGATACAGATACTGAATACTGAATACCTGAATACTAGATACACTGAATACAGATACACAGATACTGAATACTGAACTGAATACCTGAATACTGAATACTGAATACTGAATACTGAATACTGCTGAATACTAGATACTGAATACTAGATACACTGAATACTAGATACTAGATACTAGATACCAGACCATGAATACTGAATACTAGAATACTGAATACTGAATACTGAATACTGAATACAGATACTGAATACTGAATACAGGATACTGAATACTGATACAGATACCACTGAAGTACCTACTGAATACACTGGGCCACTGAATACTGAATACTGAATACTGTGACCACTGAATTACTGAATACACAGATACCACTGGAATACTAGACCACCAGAGCCACAGATACCACTGATAGGCCATATTACTCCTGATACTGAATACACTGAATACTGAATACTGAATACTGAATACTGAATACTAGATACTGAATACTGAATACTGAATACTGAATACCTGAATACCTGAATACTAGATACTGAATACTAGATACTGAATACTAGATACTGAATACTGAATACTGAATACTGAATACTGAATACTGAATACTAGATACTGAATACTAGATACTGAATACTGAATACTGAATACTGAATACCTAGATACTGAATACTAGATACTGAATACTGAATACTAGATACTGAATACTGAATACTAGATACTGAATACTGAATACTAGATACCTGAATACTGAATACTGAATACTGAATACTGAATACTGAATACCAGATACCTGAATACTGAATACTGAATACTGAATACTGAATACTGAATACCAGATACTGAATACTGAATACCTACTGAATACTAGATACTGAATACTAGATACTGAATACTGAATACTGAATACTGAATACTGAATACTGAATACTAGATACTGAATACTGAATACTGAATACTGAATACTGAATACTGAATACTGAATACTGAATACTGAATACTGAATACTAGAATACTGAATACTGAATACTGAATACTGAATACTGAATACTGAATACTGAATACTGAATACCTGAATACTGAATACTGAATACTGAATACTGAATACTGAATACTGAATACTGAATACTGAATACTGAATACTGAATACTGAATACTGAATACTGAATACTGAATACTAGATACTGAATACTGAATACTGAATACTAGATACTGAATACTGAATACTGAATACTAGACCTAGATACTGAATACCTGAATACTCAGATACTGAATACCTGAATACTGAATACTGAATACTGAATACTGAATACTGAATACTGAATACAGATACTGAATACTGAATACTGAATACTGAATACTGAATACTGAATACAGATACTAGATACTGAATACTGAATACTGAATACTGGGCCTGAATACTGAATACTGAATACTGAATACTGAATACTGAATACTAGATACTGAATACTGAATACTGAATACTGAATACTGAATACTAGATACCTGAATACTGAATACTGAATACTAGATACTGAATACTGAATACTAGATACTGAATACTGAATACTGAATACTGAATACTGAATACTAGATACTGAATACTGAATACTGAATACTGAATACTGAATACTGAATACTGAATACAGAATACTGGGCTAGATACTGAATACTGAATACTGAATACTGAATACTGAATACTAGATACTGAATACTGAATACTGAATACTGAATACCAGATACTGAATACTGAATACTAGATACTGAATACTGAATACTGAATACAGAATACTGAATACTGAATACTAGATACTGAATACTGAATACTGAATACTGAATACTGAATACTGAATACTGAATACTGAATACTGAATACTGAATACTGAATACTGAATACTAGATACTGAATACTGAATACCTAGATACTGAATACTGAATACTGAATACTGAATACCAGACCTGAATACTAGATACTAGATACTGAATGCCTAGATACTGGAATACTGAATACTGAATACTAGATACTGAATACTGAATACTGAATACTGAATACTAGATACAGATACTGAATACTAGATACTAGATACTGAATACTGAATACTGAATACTGAATACCTGAATACTGAATACTAGATACTGAATACTGAATACTAGATACTGAATACTAGATACCTGAATACTGAATGCAGATACTAGATACTAGAATACTAGATACACTGAATACTGAATACTAGATACTGAATACTGAATACTAGATACTAGATACTGAGATACTGAATACAGATACTAGACCACTGAATACTAGAATACTGAATACTGAATACCTGAATACCTGAATACCAGATACTAGATACCTGAATACTG
Organism: Cryptocoryne crispatula var. balansae; assembly: GCA_036172225.1. Classification (NCBI taxonomy): domain Eukaryota; kingdom Viridiplantae; phylum Streptophyta; class Magnoliopsida; order Alismatales; family Araceae; genus Cryptocoryne; species Cryptocoryne crispatula. The sequence goes on along the minus strand of CM069924.1, from coordinate 44,412,309 downwards.
AATACTGATAGATACTTCAAGATACTGAATACTGAATACTGAATACTGAATACTAGATACTGAATACTGAATACTGAATACTGAATACCTAGGATACTAGATACTAGATACTGAGCGCATACCAGCGTAGACCCTAGAGTACCACATAGAGCCTAGATACAACCATTTTAGATACTGAATCCCTGAAGCCACAAACCACACAAACCTACAAACTACAAACCACAAACCCAAACCACAAAATACCAGAAGCCACTAGCCACTAGAAACCCCACTGATACTAGGCCCCAATACAAACCACGACAGAAGCACTGCGTACTGAAATACAAACTACTAAACTACAAACCACAAACCACAAACCACTTCAAACCAAATACTGAGCCACAAGATACGCAACCTGAAGCCACTGAAACCACTGAAGCCACACAAACTACAAGCCATACTACAGAGCCACGACAAGCCACTAAGCCACTGAAGCCACAAACTACATACAAGCCCACAAACCACAAACCACTGACAAGCCATACTAAGCCACAACTTCAAACTACTAGGCCACACAAACCTGAAATACAAGCCACTACAACCACTAAGCCACAAAACCCTAAACCACTACAAACCTACAACCCACTAAGCCACACAACCACCAACCCACCAAAGCCCGCTGAAACCACAAAGCACCCAACCACTAAACCACAAACCCACAAACCCTAGAGCACAAAACACCCCAAGCCACTAAGCCCTAAACCCAGACGCTTAGACACGGCAAACCACTGAGCCACTAATTTCGCTAAACCACTGAAATACAAACTACAAACCCTAAACCTACAAACCACAAACTACAAGCCACAAACTACCCAAACCCCAAACTATGAGCCCACACCTATAAACCCTGAGCCACAAACCACAAACGCAAGAGCTACAAAGCCTGAAGCACGGCCTGAGCCACACAAGCCACAAACTACTAGACCTACAAACCCCACTGAAGCCACTAGGCTTCAAACCACAAACCACAAACCCACAAACCACTAAGCCACTGAAGCCACTGAAACCACAAACCACTAGACCACAAACCCACAAACAGAAACCACAAACCACTATTGCTACAACTACAAACCACAAACCACAAATACAGAACCACTAGACCACAAACCCACCAAACCACAAACCTAAACCACTAAACCACACAAACCTACTAAACCACTGAAATACAAACCACCAAACCCACTGGAAAGCCACAAGCCTGAAACCACTAAACCCTGTGCAAAACCACATAAACCCTTTAAACCATAAACCACTAGTACTAAACCACTAAACCACAAACCTACAAACCTAACCCACTGAAACCACTAAACCACTAAGCCACAAACCCTGAACCTAAGCACAAATACAAACCACTGTAAACCACTGAAGCCACTGAAATACACAAACCACAAACCACCCCAACCCCAAGCCACAGAGCTGCTGAAGCCCTGAAGCCTAGGCCACTGGCCATGACACCGTACTGTGACCTTGGCCACTGAGCACTGAACCCACACAAACCTGAAGCCACAAGCCACTGAAGCCACCCAACCGCAAGCCTGAAGCCACACAAGCCACTAAACCTGAAGCCTGACCACTGAGCCACACAAGCCTGCAAAGACGCAAACCACTAGGCACTGAAGCCACTGAGCCACTGACCACTGAAGCCACTGAAACTGCAAATATGACCATGACAAGCCACTGACACACAAACCTGAAGCCACTGAAGCCACTGAAGCCTGACACACAAATACCACCAAGCCACACAAGCCACTGAAGCCACTGAAATACTGAAGCCACAAGCCACTAAAGCCACTGAAGCCTGCAAGCCACTAAGCCACACAAGCCACGAAATACTGAAATACACAAGCCCTAACCCCAAACGCAAGCCACAAATACAAACCTAGGCCTTTAAACCACTGAACCCCACACAAACCCTGAAACCACTAAGCCTGAAAGCCTGACCCACACCAAGCCACTGAAGCCACACAAACCCTAAGCCTACAACTTCAAACCCTAAAACCTGAAATGCAACACTGACAAACCCTGACACTGAAACCACACAAACCCTGAACCCCAACCCTGAAACCACTAACCCACTGAAACTGACAACACAACCACAAACCACAACCCCACAAAACCACTGACACAACCGCAAAAACCCTGAACCCACAAGCCACACAACCACAACCACCAAACCCTGACACAACCACTAAACCACTAACCCACAAACCACAACCCACAGAAATACAAACCACAAACCCTAAACCACAAACCCACTGACAAAAACCAAAAACCACTAAACCACTCAAACCTAAACAGAAACCACAAACCACTATGCTAAAACCACAAACCACAAACCAGAAATACAAACCCACAAGCCACAAACCACTAAACATAGCCTAAACCTGAACACGAACGCAAGCACGAACCACGAACCACGAACCACTGAACACGAACCACTGAACCACGAACCACAGACACGAAGACACGGGCAAACCCTGAACCACTGAACCACAGACCACTGAACCACAGACACGAACCACCAGGCCTGGAACCACAGACCACGAACCACAGGAGACACGAACCATGAACCACAGACACGAACCACGAACCCTGAACCACCGAGCACAGACACTGAACCACGGAACCCGCTGAACCACTGAACCACGAACCCTGAACCCTGAACCACGAACCACGAACCACCAGACACTGAACCACGAACCACGAACCACGAACCACGAACCACGAACCACGAACCCACGAACCCTACGAACCCTGAACCACGAACCACGAACCCTGAACCACTGAACCACGAACCACGAACCCTGAACCACGAACCACGAACCACAGACCACTGAACCACTGAACCCTGAACCACTGAACCCGCGACACGAACCACGAACCACCAGACCACGAACCACGAACCACGAACCACCAGAACACGAACCACGAACCCGCGAACCACGAACCACGAACCACGAACCCACGAACCACGAACCGAACCACGAACCCTGGTGAACCACGAACCACGAACCACTGAACCACGAACCCTGAACCACCGACACTGAACCACGAACCACGAACCACGAACCACGAACCACGAACCACGAACCTGAACCACGAACCACAGACACGAACCGCACGAACCACGAACCACAGACGCGAACCCACGAACCACTGAACCACGAACCACGAACCCACGAACCGCGAACCACGAACCCTGAACAGACCCTGAACCACGAACCCTGAACCACGGACAGACCACTGAACCACGAACCCTGAACCACGAACCCTGAACCTGAACCACGCAGACCGCAGCGACCGCTGACCTGAACCCTGGAACCACGAACCACGAACCTGAACCACTGAACCCTGAACCCACAGCCAGACCACGAACCACGAACCCTGAACCACGAACCACGAACCACGAACCACGAACCGAACCCTGAACCACTGGGCCCTGAACCAGAACCACAGGCCACGAACCACTGAACCTGAACCTGACCACGAACTGAACCCTGAACCACGAACCCTGAACCACGAACCACGAACCTGAACCCTGAACTACTGAACCCTGAACCACGAACCACGAACCACGGTAACCACTGAACCGAACGAACCACGAACCACAACCACTGAACCACGAACCACGAACCACTGAACCACGAACCACGAACCCTGAACCACGAACCACGAACCACGAACCACGAACCCTGAACCACAACCCTGAACCTGAGAACCACGAACCACAGCCACAGAACTGAACCGCGAACCACGAACCTGAACCCTGAACCACGGGACACTGGACCACGGACCACGGACCACGGACCACGGACACTGGACCTGGACCACGGACCACTGGACCACGGACCACTGGACCACGGACCACGGACCACTGTTACTGGCCACTGGAGTACCAGGCCCTGTACAGATACTGGTACAGATACTGGAATTACTGGGCTACCAGATACAGATACTGGGCTGCTAGGCCCACTGGAAGTACCAGATACAGACCTGGGCCCTGGGCCTGGAAGTATAGATACACAGATATAGATATAGATACTAGATACTGACTAGGCTAGATACTAGATACCTAGATACTGGAATACCTAGATACCTAGATACGGCCTAGATACCTAGGCCCTTCAGTATATTACTAGATACAAATGCAGATACCTAGATACTGGTATGATACTAGATACAGATATAGATACAGATACCTAGATACTAGATACAGACCTGAGCCTAGATACAGATACAAGGTACTGGAGACCACTAGGCCACAGATTGCCTAGATTACTGTTATAGGCCATGACCCTGGATACAGATACAGCCCTGGTAACAGGCCACAGATACTAGATACAATTTTGAGCCCACTAGATACAATTACCTGAGCCATAGATAGATACTAGACCACTGGGAAATACTGACACAGATACTGGAAGCCACTAGATACTAGTACTGAATGCTAGGCCAACAGATACCTAGATACTGGAGATACTGGGCCACTGAATGCACAGATACCTAGAGCCCTCAGATACCTAGATACAAATTACTAGATACCTAATTACTGGAATTACTAGACCATAGATACCTAGATACACAATTACTAGACCTAGATACCTAGATATAGATATAGTACTTCAGATACCAGATACACAGATACAGATACTGGAATGCGATACAGATACTGGATACTAGATACACAGATACAGATACTGAATACTTCTGGTATAGATACCTAGACCTACAGATATAGATACCTAGATACAGATACAGATACTAGATACTAGATACTAGATACAGACCTAGTACTGGAATTACTGGGTAACAGACTGGGTAGATTACTGTTTTCAGTACTGTTAAGATACAGATACTGACCTAGATACTAGTACTGGCCACTGGAGCTCTAGATACAGATTACTGAATACACAGATACCAGGCCACAGATACTGGGTACTGGTACCTAGTACAGATAACAAGCCACAACCACACCAATGACATACAAACCTGGGAAAGCCACTGACACATTACATTTTGAAGCCACAAACCACTGAGCCATGACCAGGCCCTGGCTGAGCCACAGGCCACTGAGCCACAGGCCACTGACACGGCCACTGAGCCTGGAAGCCACAGGCCACAAGCCTGACGCACCAGCGCAACCGCTTGGCCGCAACCGCAAACACCAAGCCTGAAGCCACAGGCCACGACCTGAGCACGGCCACTGACACAAGGCCACTGACACACACAGGCCTATTTTCAGGAAGGCCACTGAGGCCACTGAGCCACTGAGCCACTGACACACAACCGCAGGCACTGACCACTGAAGCTGACACAGGCCACAGGCCACAGCTTTAGTACTGACACTGAAGCCACAGAGCTGACACAAACCACAAGCCACTGACACCCCAAACCACACAACCACTGAAATATAAAACCCCAAACCCTGAGCACTAAAATACAAACCCCACAAACCACAATACTAAACCACACAAACCACAAACCCTGAAATACAAACCACTGAAGCCACTGAAACTACTAAAGCCACAAACCACAATACAAACTATGACACACAAACCACAGAGAGCCATACAAACCACAAACCACAAACCCCACAAACTACAAACCACAAACTATAAAACTACAAAACCCTAAAACCTAAACCCCAAAGGCAAAACCACAAACCACAAAACATAGCCACAGAACAGAAAACCAAAATACTAAAGCCACTAAACCATAAACCACAAACTACAAAACCCCAAACTGTACAAACCACAAACCACTGAAACCATAAACCACAAACCCTGAAATACAAACTGAAGCCACAAACCACAAACCCGAGCCACAAACCCCGAAAACCACAAACCCTGAAGCCACAAACCCAAAACCAAAACCACAAACCACAAACCACGAACCACGAACCACGAACCACGAACCACGAACCACGAACCACGAACCATGAACCACGACACTGAACCACGAACCCGCGAACCACGAACCCTGAACCTGAACCACGAACCACAGACCGAACCACGAACCGCTGAACGCACGACCACGAACCACGAACCACGAACCACTGAACCACGAACCACGAACCACGAACCACAGACGAACTGAACCACGAACCACCGAACCACGACCTGAACC